>JANIPM010000009.1:11545944-11565214 GCA_027478405.1 Erythroxylum cassinoides
CTGAGAACATTTTTAAAAATCAAATCTGATAAAATTTTTAATAAATTTCTTACTATTTTACACACTTTTAACTTTTTAAAATATAAAAGGTTTTTAACAATTGAAGGACTTAACTTTATGAAAACCCTTTGGTTGAGTTAGATATTGATTAGAGGGTTACTATGGTGTCACCAGAAGCGCTCCACTCGGGTTTCGGAAAGGAAACTCCAGGTTGGGTCCTTTCACTCCTTGAATAAGAATATTTAGATTTAGCAACATATGCCTTTAATTTGATCACCCAAAATAGAAGAAAAGATGATAGATTGAGAGAAAACTACCAAGAAAACAAAAAGAGATTGATAAAGAAGATGGTAGATGTGTTTTTGTCTTCTTTTCTATCTCGAAACCTAGTTTACTTATCTTGCAAATATTCCTATTTAAAAAATCCAAATCCCTACATAATAGGGATATAAATAAGTTTCCTAATTGACTTTTATTAGGGAAGTCTTAGGAATCCTAATGTATCCATGATTCTAGTGATCTCCTAGGATTTCTTTTCCTTATGTAATTAGCTCTCCATTCCTATATAAATCATATTAAGGTCTTGGTGAATAATTAAGCCCTCAATTCTTCTACTAATTTGTTCAACATGGTATCAGAGCCACTTTAAATCTTAAACCATCCCCTTCTTCTCTGCATCACCTTTCTTCTCTGCCCTAGACCGTCCTTTCTCCTCTGCTTCATCTTTCTTCTTCTCTGCCTTAAAGCAAAACACCAAAATTGACCTCATATCAACAACCAGCGGCCACCGGTGACCAGAGCAGCAACGTCATTAGCCTCCAGAAACCTCCCACACGTCGACTCATGAGTGACACGGGCCATCGTTCGGTGTCCTCCGAAGACGGCGAGTTGATGGGTTAGCTGGCCTCCTTAGTCTGACCAAGATTCTGGTCTCGGTTTGTGTCAAATATGAACATAACCTGAGTATTTCGTTCTCCTTGTCATCTTTCATATGCTTTAAGTTATCGGTAGCAATAGTCCAGCATTTTCCATCAATAGTGAGTAGATTGCAAGTATGTTAAAACCCGATGAAAAGTCAGTGTCCAGTGGCTCAGGAATGATTCCGACAATAGGATCCTCTAATCTGCGAATCACCAAACAATGTCTAAATGGTAATAACTACTCTTTCTAGTCTAAGAATGTTGCGTTATTTTTCAAAGGTCAACAAAAATTTTTCATCTCACAACTGATCCTCCAACTGGTAACAAAGAACTAGAGAATTGGCTAGTCAATGATGTGTAGTTACTACATATTCTTTTTGATTCCATGGAATCTGAAATCTCAAACTTGTTTTCTCATGTCGATACTTGTAAGCAAGCTTGGGACTTTACCAAGCTTCTATATTCAAGTAACATACTTTGTGAATATGATACCTAGTCCAGGCAAGAAGGAAGTTTGGTTGAATACTTTAGGAAGGTGAAACGGGCATATGACGAGCTGAATTCTTTACAGCTAATCATGTCTGATGTGAAGGAGATGCAAAGGCAAAGAGAGCTCATTGTTATAACAACATTCTTACCGAGATTGAAACCTGAGTTTGAGCCTGTTCGAGCACAAATCCTTGAAGGTTCGTCTGAGAACAATTATGATAGGTCAGTGCTTGTAACAAATTATAGTTGGCAAGGTAGAGGAGGACGTGGTGGTCGTAGTGGTAGAGGACACACTGGACAAAGTGGTAGAGGACATGGAGGTAGAGGCACATGTCCTTATTGCAAATATTGTAATAATTATGGGCATTAAGAGGAGACCTATTGGGATAATCACCCTGATTATGACCAGCCCATTATGCATCACTATAAGAACATCCTCCTTTAGTTGTAGATTCACAGTCTTGTGTCACTCTATCTCAGGATGAGTATGTTAACTATATGTAGTATCGGTCAGCTCAGCAGGTGTCGTCTTCTTCTATGGCATCTGTGGCTCATCGAGATAACCCAACTTCTTATTGTTCATCTATTCCTGAGAAACAGTTATGGGTATTAGATTTTGGTGCCACTGATCACATCTCAGGTACCATAACCAATTTCGATCATATTTTTCTTTTACATTCCTCTCATAGTAATAAGCTTAAGGTCGCTGATGGTTCCATCGCAACCATCAAAAGTGTTGGGGCTTCTCATCCTAATGCCTTTCTTACTTTACCTTCTACATTGTTTGTTCCAAATTTCCCTTTCAATCTTATGTCTATAAGCAAATTAACGAAAAAGCTAAACTGTTATGTTTGTTTCTTTCCCCATAATGTCATTATCTAGGATTTAAAGACCAAGAAGATGATTGGAGAAAGGTGTGAATCGAAAGCAATGTACTATTTTGGCGAGTTGCAGTCTTTAGTAGCTTTGTCAGCTTTAGCTTCTCCTATTGATATTTATAGTCGACTGGGTCATCCATCATTGAAGAAACTCAAGAAACTAGTGCTAGGTCTTGAGTCTATTTCCAATTTAAATTGTAAGTCTTGTCAGCTTAGAAAATACCATTGTTCTTCGTTTTTTAACCTTGTGTCAATAAATGGGCTGAAAAACCCTTTATAATAATTCATACAAATATTTGGGGTCTGAGTAGTGTCAAGTCCAAATTGGGATTTCAATACTTTGTAATTTTTGTTGATGATTTTTCTCGGATGACTTGGTTATATCTAATGAAAGGTTGTTAAGAAATATTCTCAATCTTTTGTTCTTTTTTTGTTGAAATCCAAAATCAATTTAATACTCATATTAACATTCTTCATAGTAATAATGCTAAAAAATATTTCTCTAACCAGTTTTCCAGTTACTTACAGCAACGGAGTATTCAGCATTAGTCTTCATGTCCTCACACACACAAAGAAAATGAGGTAGCTGAAAGGAAAATCCAACATATTGTTGAAACTGCACGTACTATATTAATTCACATGAATGTTCCCAAAAGTTTTTGGGGGGATGCTATTCTCACAACATGCTTTCTTGTTGATCACATGCCATCCTCAATATTGGCGGGTAAAATTCCTTTCTCTACTCTCTTTCCCCGTCAAGATCTTTTTCCTCTTAATCCTCATATCTTTGGTTGTGTCTACTTTGTTCATCAGCTTCGGCCTGGCACAGATAAATTAGACTCGAAAGCTATAAAGTGTGTCTTTCTCGGGTATTCTCATGTATAGAAAGGGTACAAATGTTTCAATCCGTCTTTGCCGATGTTATATTCTTTGAAGACATACCATATTTTTCTAAAACTCCACATGGCTTAGGTGACACAAATGAGTGTTTGCCTATTTCCTTGATGCCTTCTCAACCAGTCCCTAGTCTTATTGTTCCTGACACTAGTCTTTCGGAGTCTACACCTAACACTCAGCCTACCCATTTAGAATGCTTATCTAATCCTAATTTGCAGGTTTATGCTTGATGCACTCGCAATTGATTCATGTCAATCTCCACTGGCTTCTTCCCCTTTATCTTCGACGGATGTTAAACTTCCGATTGCTCATTGTAAAGGAAAAAGTTCGTGTACATCTCACCCTATCTAAAATTTTCTCTCTTATGATTCATTATCACCATCGTACTCAGCTTTTGTGTGCACCTTATCTTCCGTACCCACACCTAAGACTATTTCAGAGGCTTTGGCTCATCCTGGATGGACACATGCCATGAAAGAAGAGATGTCGAATTTGCAGGTTAATCACATATAAGACTTAGTACCTCTTCCATACGGTTACACGGTTGTTGGTTATCGTTGGGTGTTCACTGTTAAGGTCACTCCTAATGGGTCTATTGATCGTCTAAAAGCTCGGTTGGTGGATAAGGGATACACACAGGTGTACAGTATAGACTACATTAAAACTGTCTCTCTGGTTGCTAAGTTGACCTTTATTCGTGTTTCATTGCATTAGCTGCCACACATAATTGGCCTCTTCATCAGCTTGATGTGAAAAATGCTTTCCTTCACAGTGTCATTGATGAGACTATCTACATGGAGCAACCACTGAGATTTGTTGCTCAAAGGGAGACTAGACTTGTGTGTCATCTTAACAAGTCCCTTTATGGTCTAAAACAATCACCAAGAGCTTGGTTTGGTAGATTCTGTACTGTGGTTATGGACCTAGTACTGTGGTCTGTAAAGGTGTGGTGTAGATCATTATGTATTTTATCGTCACCCTGCAGTTGGCAAAATTCTTTTCATTGTTTATGTTGATGACATTGTTATCACAGGTGATGATAAAGTAGGGATCCAGTCTTTGAAATCATTTCTGCAGACCAAGTTCCAGACAAATGACCTAGATCTCTTAAAATATTTTTTGGGTGTTGAAGTTGCAAGGTCTAAAATGGGTATTTGTTTATCCCAAAAGAAATATGTTGTTGATCTTTTGGAAGAAACCAATTTATTAAGCACTAAACTAGTTGATATGGAAAAAGGTGAATCTTTAGAAGACCCAGGCAAGTATAGAAGGCTGGTTGGTAAACTTAACTATTTGACTATCACTCGTCTAGACATTACATTTACCACAAGTGTAGTCAATCAGTTGATGGGTTCTCCACAAACAAGTTATTGGGATGTAGTTAGAATCTTAAGATCTTAAAAGGATCCCCAGGACAAGGTCTTCTGTACCAACATCATATACACACTTAGGTAGGAGGGCATACGTATGTCAATTGGGCATGTTCTTATGACTGGAGGTCTACCTCAGGTTATTGTGTTTTATGGGAGGAAACATGGTGTCATGGAGAAGCAAGAAGCAAACAGTTATTGCTCACTCTAGTGTTGAATCTGAGTACAGGTCTATGGCATACACTATATGTGAGTTGATTTGGTTGAAGCATCTTCTTAAGGAACTTGGTTTTGAGCATCTATCTCCAATGGAGCTAATGTGTGATAATCAAGCAGCCATTCATATTGCCTCTAATCCGGTCTTTCATAAAAGGACTAAACATATCGAAATTGACTTTCACGTTGTTTGAGAGAAGTTTAAAGCAGGAGTGATCAAAACTCCCTATGTCAAGTCCGAAGATCAACTTGCTGATTTATTTACCAAAGCTCTTGGGGGATCTCAGGTGAAATCTATATGTAACAATGGAGCCTATGATATGTACGCTCCAGCTTGGGGGGAAGTATTAGGAAAGTCTTAGGAATCTTAATGTATCCATGATTCTAGTGATCTCCAAAATCTCCTAGGATTTCTTTTCCTTATGTAATTAGCTCTATATTGTTATATAAATCATGTTAGGGTCTTGGTGAATAATCAAGCCCTCAATTCTTTTGCTAATTTGTTCAACAAATTCCATCTCTTGAAGTAAATCTATAATTATGCATGATCTCGCCTTAACCACTCTAATAATCTATCCACTTTTTCTAAAATTTGTGATTTTGACTAATAATACTCTAATTTAATACCATTTTCATTTGTCATCTCCTAAAACAAAACATATATTAATTTTTTCTCCAAAAACAAAATATATATTAATTTTTTCTATTTAAGTACCAAAATATAGCTAAAACAAAAGGGATTAAAGTGAGAAAATAAGAGAAGATAATAACTAGAAATGGGAGTTCATACGGAGAATGGATTGAAAAGAATCAACATATAAGCAACACATCCAAGGTTTTATAAAATATTTAGACTTGAGGGAGAAATTTGTTAAGCTTCCATGAAAAAAAATTAATTCAATAGTGCAAAAGAACAAAACTTTGCAAGTTACTTGACATGGATTCTTACTAATAGCTGTTGAAAAGTATTATAAGTTACATAAACTAACTTAAAAGTCTTTTTCAATAGTCAAAACACCAACTAGATAGTTTGAAATGGTTAGCTGGGCCAGCAAATCAGTATTCTTACACCAATACTTCAGCCTACACTTTTTTAAGACCCCCAATCCAAAGAGTCCCTTGGCATACACTAGTTTGGTTCAAAGGGAACAACCCTAGGTGCTCCCTTATCTTATGGTTGGGTTTTTGTAGAAAGTTACAAACAAGAGACAAACTTATCTACTGTCACATCCCAAATCATTGTTCCTTATGCTTCAAGGACAATGAAACAATCGAACATTTATTCTTTAACTACCCCTTCTCAAAAATAGTGTGGGTTCACTGCCTCACCCATTTCCACCTCAACCTTCCACAGCAGATCAACCTCTAGACCATTCCTAATTGGTTGAATCAACCCAAAATTTCAAAACCTGTGACCCCAATCTTTATCCTTTCATTTGTAGTTTATACTCTTTGGAAAAAAAGAAATGCCAAAACCTTTAAAGATGAAGCATTGGAGGTGGAGAGCTAGAACTCCAGAGTGATTACCCAAGTTATGGAACAACTCAGTGCGAACACCGAGGGAAGGTAAAGGTAGGAGTTTTTTAAGTAACTAACAACAAATATGTAGTTTCTGTTTCAAGTAAGCAAAAGGAAATATTAGAAAATACAGGCTAAAGATGCTCAACCCATGGCAAGCCAATCCAGATCAGTAAAGAAAAGAGTAGGAGGCCATCAGACTTCCATAAAACATCAAAGATTGGTTAGCAACATTTCAACAGTCACTCTTTGAAAGGAACTCAATTTAAACATGGACATGGAGCAGCAGCAGCAAGTTGAAGGTTTGATCAGAGAAGAAAGGGAGAGACTTCAGTGGGTAATGAACATAAGAGGTAAAGGAGATCGAAAGAGGCTTCCCTACTTTTTGTTGTTTGTAGTCATTCAGGAAATGTACAAAATAGTTGTGTATAATTGGTGGAGTTGTTGTGTAAGTTAGTTGAAACTTCTGGAAGGGTTTTCAAGTTATAAGCAGAATGGGGTCTGGCTGTGTGGTCCAGAAGGAGATGTTACAATCTTTTCAAGCAAAGCAGACCACGATGAATTCAGGGTTCAAACATTATAACCCTGGGAAGCAAAAGCCACGTGAGTGCAGAAAACAAAAGGGCAAGGTTGGAAAGGTAGGTAATAGGGTAAGGAACTAGAGCTGGTGAGAAAGTAGACACTCCTAGAAGGTTTCATAAGCCCCAAGATAATGTCAACGAAGAAATGGACAGTGAAAGACTGATTGCAAGGATCATGAAGCTAAGATGTAAATGCAATATGCTCCAAAGGATGTTTGCATTACAGGGAAAAGAGGACTTCCGTGGAGTTTATAATCTAACAAGTGATTCCAATTGCTGTTGTAATTAGTCAATTCAATTCAGGTTCTTCGAAACTTTAAAACCCATTGGCTAAGCCTAGATTAAACCGGCCCAACTTTTAAAACAGTAGATACTAGTACATTAGTGTAAAATGTCCCAATTTTGATGTTTTAAGAAGACAAGTGACGTCACGGCAATAGGGAAAGAAGAAAGGAAGGAAAGAAAGAGATCTACGGGGCACTAAATAAATATATTCCAAGCTGTCAACAGTACTTGCTGATATTCGAAAATTAATTACAAGTAGGACAACTTTCTGAACAAACATATCCGATGATGCAGGCAGGGAAGTAAATAGCCTTTGTACACAACCCTAAAAGCGTTAATCAGAAAGTAGCTGTGATTTTGGGGGACAAATCCACCAGAACGAATTTTGCCAAGGCACGCAAAGCGATTATTCTAACCACAAATGCCTTATATCATGCCAATCTACATGAAACTTCTCTTTTGATTTCACTGGACGTCCAATATGAAGATACTGCATGTAGATAGACAAAATGGCCATACTAAGGATTACAAAGATATATATCCAGGTCGATATTGATATCTTGCAAACCTGCAAAAAACTTGCAGCTGTCAGCAGAAGGCAAGCCACCAAACTATATAATTCAGTAGGATGCGGTGCCATCTACCCTCATATTTTTGTTAAGTAAAAGAAGCAGTTGCACTCTTTATGTTATTATTTAGACCTTGCTTCAGACTATAGTGCATGGTTGGTTGCGTAAGCCTAATAAGAAAGTCTCCTCAAAGAACATTATGTAAAGTAATCAAGAGCCAGTGGCAGACATCATATGCCTGATGGTAGAATCATCAGAAGATACAGCCAAATAAATACCCACACCCGTTAGAAGCAAATGCAGAGCTTCTAGCGAAGAGGTGGTACAAGACAAACCTTTTTAGCTAACCAGTTCTTGTGAGGAAGGTTTTTATCAGCATGCTCAAGGCAATAACGCAGCATGTTAACTATCATCAAACCAGTAACTGGATCAAAGCTTTCTACAATTACATGAAGAAGTTGTTAATTCTTCAAACTCTAACAAAATTATAATAGATGTAAAAAATGTGGTTTTAACTGATTAGTCAATTGTGACAATGGAAAAGGACAATCAAATGGTAGACACAATCATACCTGGAATGTCAAAAATTTGTTTAGCAGGAGGGATACCAAGAAGCTGGCCGAGGTAAACACGGACACGAGCGCGGTCAGCAATTGACAGTAGATCACCATGTGTGACAACAACAACAGGTTTATCATCTGCAGTTCATAAGGAAAGAATGAGCCATAGCCTATAGGATACCATTAGAAATGATATTGCAAGATGGGAAAAATAATAAGAAAAGGTGAAAGGGACATGAACATGATAGAAGCAGGGATAAGTACAGAGAATAGTGAAAATAAAGATTAGATTTGTAGTAATACAAGGCAGTCCAGATGGTGAGGACAAGGCTCCTTAAAACAATTTAGAATGTAATTTTAACCTCGCGATACATGGCCTATTTCATAAGTATCTGTACTGATCTTAAGGCTATGTTTAGTTGGACGTAAGATTTTTAATAGAATAGAATGGAATGATTTATAATAGAATGAAATGTAAATGGATATAATATTAAAAAATTGTTGCTTAGGAGGAATGGAAAGATTCATAATGTAATATAATGGAATGTTGTTTGGAAGAAGAATTTATAATGTAATATAGTAAAAAGTCGTTTATCATTTTACATTCCATCCTAAACCCCCAAAATCAAAAATTTTTTATTTTTACTGTTTAGGATGGAATTGGATGTAATATGAAACTCTCCTCCTCCATCCCATCAAATTTAATTCCATTATAAACCCTCCTCCTAAATGTTAGAATAATATTACAATCCATTCCATTAATAAACTCCCAACCAAACATAACCTAAGAGAAACTATCTACTGAACATTAGGAAAATTAGATGACGGGGGAATAACGAGTCAAGATAACGGGGGAATAACGAGTCAAGATAGATCAAGCACATGTGCCTTGAAATACTCATCCACGAAAACTAGAACACTGGGGCATAACAAGTCAAGATAGATCAACCACATATGCCTTGCAATACTCATCCACCAAAGGTTCTATTTCAGCAACTTCAGTACTCCCTTTACCATGTTTGCCTATGTTACGAAAACAAATTTTAAAGGGGAGTAGGAATTCTATTAGTGCTTCACCCTCGAAAACTCTCCTTGTCCTCGTGTAGGAATTCTATTAGTGCTTCCCCCTCGAAAAACTCTCTTTGTCCTCAAGGCAAAAGTCACGAAACTGTTCCACGATCACAGTCTTGCCATGTAGCTTCTTCAACCACTTGATTAAGCCATTTCACCAACAGCTCGAGTTAGGTGTTATATATCCTAGTGTAGGATCTAACCACAAGTCAAGACCCGAAAAGAACACCTCTCTTAACCTAGCCATGTTCTCCCCTTCCTCTAAAGAACCTATGCTGACACAAGGAAGAGACCTATCATTAACAAGATCTCATCCCGCTATTGTCTTTCTCGTCTAGCGGCTGTTTGTTTTGATAAAAATCTCCTTGCCTCTTTGTTAACCATCGCAGCCTTTAAATAGGCTTAAGGGATAAATTAACAACCCTAATTAGGACCTTAATTAGGTATAAAGTCTAAAAATAGAATCCCAATAAAAATAGGAAACATAATATGTAAAAAACCTAAAATAAGAAAGAAAATCAAACAAAACAAAATAAAAGTAGACTTACTAATGGTTGTTTTGTCAACAACTGTTTTTGCACCGCATCCCAACAAAGGTATCCTCAAAATTACTCCCTTTCCTGATTTTGAGCTTGTCCAAAAGCTCAAACTTTGCGTAAACCTCCCAAAGAGTGGCCAAATCTTTCCATGGAGCATTATTATTCTAATTATCCACTCAATACACCAACTCAATTCTGCCTCTATTAAGCTTGGACTAGACAATAGAGTGAGGAATAGGAACTGATTGGCCATCATGGAGGACTGGTAGTGTAGCTACTAAACCTGGAGTATCACCCTTAAACTTCTTCAACAAGGACACATGAAAAACATCATAAATACGGCTCCCCTCTTATTGATCTAACTTGTAGGCTAGTGTACATATTTTTTGTAGTACTTTAAAAGGACCAAAATATTTTGGAGACAACTTGAGAGGCCCTCTCTTTTGTACCAAAAGCTACCGATAAGGGTGAAGATTCAACCCAATCACCTTGTTCAAATTCAAAGGAGATCTCCTGATGATTTGCATCATATGTAAACTTCATCCACTAAATTGTATCCCTTTCCTAAAGAGCATGATCCTCTGCCTCCACTCTAGTGGAATCTAGTTGAGCAAACACAAAGGATCCCTTCCATACACCACCTAAAATGGTGTAGCTTGCAAGGAACAGCGGAAATATATGAGTAACAATACTCCACCCACAGAACCCATTTAACCCATCAACTTGGTCTATCGCTTGTAAGACAATGGAGAAACATCTCAATGGTGCAATTACATCTTCAGTCTATTCATCCAACTACAAGTGACAATTTGAAGAAAAGGCCAACTTTGTTGCTGACAAACAAGACTCGTAAAGACTTCAAGAATGTGGAATGCTTTCTGATTTATTCCATAACTTCTTGACTTACAACTACAACCAGCATAGGCAGATATATAACCTAAATAAACAGCAGCCCTAATCACAGAATTAAAATAGATTACCCAAAACAAGGAAACAATCTTAACAGCTGGTCGTGAATCAATCATAGCTTTTATTCTAATTTGACTAATTCCTTAAATTATGGACTTCTACGGATCTTGCTCATTCCTAAAATCGTGGGATAACAATCCCACTAATCTTGCTCATATTTTCACACTCCCCCTCAAGCTGGGTTATGTATATCAAGGATACCCAGCTTGGAATTCCAAACCCTCAAAGCTTAATTTTGGTAGAGCTTTAATGAGACTGTCTGCAGTCTGTTGACTCGAGCATATATACCCAAGCTTGAATCTTTCTTCCTCTAGCTTCTCCTTGATGAAATGACGATCGATCTCCACATGCTTAGTTCAATCATGATTAACAGGATTTTTTGAAATATTGATTGTTGCCTTGTTATCACAATACAAAACAATAGTGCTTCCATGTTGACCCCCAATTCTTTTACCATTAATTCCAACGATATTCCCTCGCATACACCATGGCACATTGCCCTGAACTCAGCCTCTGCACTGCTTCTTGCTACTACTTGTTGCTTTTTCCTGCGCCGTGTGATTAGAGTTCCCCAGAGGAATGTGCAATAACCAATAGTAGACCTTCGATCTTCCAAAGATCCAGTCCAATTAGCATCTATCATTACCTCTAACCCTCGGTTAGTTGTCTTCCCGAAAAACAATCCATGTCCTAGACTCTTCTTGAGATAACATAGGATACATAAAACAACGTCTAGATGTCTCTCAGTTGGCTTATTCGTAGATCTCTGACAAGTCCAACTACAAATCAGGGCATGTATGAGCTAGGTATTACCCATTAATCTTTGATATCTTCCTTTGTCTATCAAAGGACTATCTTCCTCCAATTCTACCTTATCGGCCATATCAAGAGGTGTGTCAGTAGGCTTACACCCCAACATTCCTATTTCTCGTGAGAGGTCTAAGGTATATTTTCTCTGAGAGACAGAAATTCCTTGTTTTGAATGAGTAACTTCCATGCCTGGGAAATATCTAAGTTGACCCAAGTCCTTGATTTCAAACTACCTTGCCAAGAACTTCTTTAATTCTAGCAATCTCCTCTAAGTGATCACCCGTCAAGACAATGTCATCAACAAAAACTATTAGTATGGCTCTCTTGCCTTTGGGGTTTCTTTTAATGAACATAGTATGATCTGTCTAACATTGCATAAATTTGACTCCTAACAACTGGGGTAAATCTCTCAAACCATGCACGAGGAGATTATTTAAGTCCATACAAGGAATTCTTAAGTCTGCATACCTATCCAAAATTTTCCTCTATCTCTAGTCCTGATGGAATATCCATAAACATTTCCTCATCAAGATCTCTATTAAGGAAGGCACTTTTTTACATCAAGTTGGGAGAGAGGCCACTCTAGGTTTGTTGCAAGAGATAGCGAGACTCTGAATGAACTAAGCTTTACAACTAGAGCAAACGTCTCCTCATAGTCAACACCATAGGATTGTTTGAATCCTTTAGCCACAAGTTGTTCTTTAAATTTGCTTATACTTCCATTTTAATTCTGCTTTATTGAAAACACCCATTTACATCCAACTATTCTTTTTCCTGCAGGGAAGTGTCAATTCCCACGTTGAATTTTTCTCCAATGAGTGCACCTCATCAAGGACATCACTCTTCCATTTTGGTTGTGCAAGGGCCTTATAAACATCTCTGGGAATTTGGGTATCATCAAGAGTGGCTAGAAATGTCCTATAGTGTGGGGCTAGTCCCTTTGCTAAAACATATTGACTGATTGGGTGTTGTGTGCAGCATCGAGTACCCTTCCTTAAAGCAATAGGAAGATCATCAGTATGTACAATAGGGGAATTCAAATGCATACCTGTGTTATCATCCAGAGTTTCAGTATTCAGTTCAGAGTCATGGCCTTACAGAATGTGTGCATGGGTCTCTGTCTCTTGAGGCTTCTATCTCCTAGAGTAAACACGTAGCTCTTTCTCTGTGGTAGTTGTATTAGAAAGATTGGGTTCTATGGTGGTATTAGACACTAGTAAAGTTGTGGTAAAGGTCCGAGTGAGATTGGAGATGGTGAAGAAATAACTATAACATCTTTATCCCATTCCTTAGGTTTGGATTCTCCCCCTAAATATCCGAGCTGGGATAATAGCTTTGATTTTCAAAAAATGTGACATCCATAGAGTGATAGAATTGTTTTGGCGATCGGAATAGCATTGATACCCCTTTTGTGTAGAGGAATATCCAAGGAAAATGCACTTGGTGGCTCGAGGGTCAAGTTTGCTACGTAGCTGAGGAGAAATATGGACAAATGAGGTGCAGCCAAAGATCTTTAGAGGTATATCTATTGGGATTTTAAAGTGAGGGTATATAACTCACGGAGTTTGTCATGTGGGGTTTAAAATTGAAGTACTTGAGATGGCATTCGACTGGTAAGGAAGATGGCGGCCATCACTACTTCTCCCCAAAATAGTTTTGGCACGTTCATGGTCATCGTTAAGGATCGAGCCATTTCGGATATCGAATAGGTGTATGTTCTTCCTTTCAGCAATTCCATTCTGCTGTAGGTTGTCTACATAGGAAATCCGATGTAGGATCCCTTTTTCACTTAGGAAAGAACCCAATTGTGCCTCAAAGTATTCTCTCCCATTGTCTGTAATTAGTGCCTGAATCCGTGTTTGGAATTGTGTTTCTACCATCTTGTAGAAGTTCTAGAAGATCTGTTGAACCTCTGATTTCTCCTTCATCAGGAATAACCATGTGATTCTAGTGTGGTCATCAATAAAGGTAACAAACCACCTGTGGCCAATAACTGCATTGATTCTAGATGGACCACAAACATTACTATGTATCATGGAATTGTTCTAAATTGTTCTATTATTTCACTTGGTTCCAGGCTATACATTATTTATACAAATGGAATTTTCTTCTGTCAATCCCATGAAATCTGTTGTCTCCCAAATATTAGGAGTAAATTATTCTATCCTACAATAGAAAAGGATTATATCCTAAGATAGAAAAGATCATGGGCTATATATGGAATTTCTATCTATACAAGATATTCTAGATATTCCACAGCTGTACAAAGCAAGATATTCTAGATTTTCAACTGATAACAATGGAGGTTGGATGTTTGCCTAGTCATGGGAGAGTAGAGCTAGATGGGGAGTTGTGTTGGGGCTAGGTTGAATACTACTAAGGTTTACTTACTCCTCTTGACCCACAAACTAGTTTTAATTTGATCTCAAATTCTACTCATAGCCCTATTAAATATTCATGTTTTATTAATCTGCACATCAGATCAAAGTTCCTCTCAAAATCCATATAAAAACATGCCCAAAAAGCAGTGTTCCAATCAATTAGATGCTCGAGCAGATCATCTGGCAAATTCCAGTTGATGCTCATGTATAGATCTTGTTTGTTGGATGCTACAAAGAAACTCGTTTGGGTTTTGCAAATTCATCCCAATACAAAAGAGTTCATTCACTATTAATCCAAATGCAAAAATCTAAAGCATCACCTCTAAATACATAGTCAAAATATCCACCTTCAATTCATCAAGAGTTTTATAATAGCATAAATAGTTTTTTGCTTTAAGGATCTAGCCTTAAGGATTGTCGTCATCAAATCTGGGAAATTCCATCTTTGTGTGAGGAGGTTGGGACTACGACGCCACCAAGGGCTATTGGCGTCTTCTTCTTTAGCCTTAGACCAACTCAATCTTCTAGGTTCACAAGGTCTATACGAATTTCCTTAGCCCTTTCCTCCAGAATCTAATTGTTGGGCACCCATTATCGCCACTTCTGACACTAGAAGTCTACAACTTCAAGTTTGGATGTGATTGTAGCAAGTTGTTATAAGATTCAGTCTTTTTTGTTTGGTAGACGTGTGTAAGGAAGGATTTTAGGAAGTAGAATGGCAAGTGTTCACCCTTTTGGATCATTTCTACTTTGATATCAAAAATGATAGAAGCAAGGAAATATGTAGAGAATAATGGAAAAATAAAGTAAAGAATTGTATTGATAAAAGGCAGTCCGTACGGAGAGGACAAAGCTCCTTTAAAACAATTTAAAATAAAATTTTAACCCTTCCATTATATGGCCTATTTCCTTAGTATTTATACTGATCTTAAGAGAAACTGTCTGATGAACAACGGAAATACTAAAAGAGTGGGGAATTACTTAAGATAGATCAAGCACATGTTCCTTGAAATACGCATCCACCAAAGCCTCTATTCCAGCAAATTTAGCACCTACTTTCCAATGTCTATCTTTCTTAGGGAAATAAGTTTTAAGGGGAGTAGGAATTCTATTAGAAAATTTCATAATTCAATATCTTGTAAAACCCTTTAGGGGCTAATAAAGACTTAAAAGGCAAAATCTGAGCGTTTCATCTATTATTTAACTATATTTCTCGTACAATCATCATCATCATCAACACCTAGTTAAAATCCTGCACCAAAGCAAGGTCTGGGGAGGTTTGATAGTACAAAACCTTACCCCTATATAGTAAAGAGGTTATTCCTCGTACAATATTCCACACAAATACTAAATGAACCTCAAAGGGTATTTCTAAAAGCACCTAAGGCAAAAAATAAAAAAAATTCACATACCTTTGAATGATAAGTATGGGCAGTTGAAAGTTGTGGTCATCTGTTTGAATTTCCCCCCCTCCAAAGTATCACAATTACCCTCCATCAATTTTAGGACTTCAACTCCATTAACCACAAATATCACAAAATTAACCATCCTAGCCTTGCTGGACACATAACGACTTTTACGAGCCTTGTGCTTCAACCTGGTCCTCAAACTAGAATCATCTGATGGCCTGATACACAAATTATACAAGGTATTTTCTAAAACAAAATACACATCCCATAAAAGAAAATTCATCTAAAGTTAGAATTTTAAACCTGAGAATAAGTTCCCCATGACGAACACCATTTGTAATCCAATTCTTTAGCATTCCATAGTTGTCTGATGAGTTGTCTAACAAACTACGGGTATCATAGAGACAAAAGGAAGAAGAATTCCTAGGGATCATGTATTCATGAAGAAAAAAGGTCCCATCTCCAATAGATGAATCATCTGAAGTAAGAAATAAAATCATATGAAGGTTCTTTAAGGAAAAAGGTCCAGTTGCTAGACAATCAATAATTTTTTGTAAGGAACAATTTTCACTTCTCATTAAGAAAACCATAGTTAGGCTAATGAAAGTTCATAGTATCCAATTCTTTCACGAACAATGAACCAAATGAAGTAACACATACATGAGACTTGTGCTCTTTCACAAGCAAAGATGCCATCTTCAAAGAATTTTGAAATCCTATTGATAAGACTGCTTTTTCCAGATCCTTTTGGACCAATCAATAATAGTGTTGTTGTGTCAGGAACATCATAGTTGCTCAATTTCAGGCCACCTACCTTTTCAACCCATCTTCCAGGAGAATAACTACAAAGCCAAAATTATCATATTCACAAATTTTGAACAAGTGATCAAATCAAATATGACCTTGAAAAAAAATGGAGAAGTATATGATGTGTAATCAAACTATCAGCTAAATAGGGTTATACAGGCTTACAATAAGAAACAGGACAATCCTTTACATATAATAGGTCTTGTTTTGACACTAAAGCAGGTCCTTAAATTAATATCACATGTCTTGCTCATAATACCAGGTTTTGATTTAACACGAAATTTAAGTCTTCAAATAAATATCATCTATCTCTTGCTTAGTTGGGAAGGACATTCTAGGAAGATGATACTTAGAATCCATGATTTCTAAGACAAAAGTCTTTTTAAGTTGACAATTATTATTCCAAATACATCTTAATGTCTAACTCTATATCATGGATTCATAGCAAGATCGCATTTGAACCCAACTTAAAATCATTCACATCCATGTGAACCACAAAAATAGGGAGATATTTAACATTAGTCAAAGGTTTATCACTTCTAATGTTTATTTCCTTTTCAATGAATGTCTTGAGACCTAAATAGGCTACCTATCACATCAATTAAGGGTTTATCAATTTCTATTATTAATTTCCTTTTCAATGGATGCCATATACCTAAATAAGAGAGCTAACATAATATTAGTGATTATTGTTAACAACAATGAAGCAAAACTAACAAAATTGTCTCCTTCTCTCTCTCTTGTATTACTTTATTAAGTAATTGCAAAACAAGGTTGAACACAACTTTTTGACAGGAATGAAAAAATATAATTACGTTAGCACTCTAAAACAATATTAATTGAGATCTATCCTAGTAGGGAGATTTATGTTATAATCAATGGATGCATAATTGAAAGCATCGGTGCATCTTAGGCCTAAGAGGAATGTTGCACTAGTAGCTTTGATGTATCAAATGGTTGTGAATAATAATGCATATATGTACAGCAATCACAATACATCTACTAACCAAATGTTCTTTTAGTGCATTGTAGTAACGCTACCTCCAAAACAAATGGGTTAAACCTAAAATTGATTTGAATACCTCAAAATTTTACTTTTTGCTTTCTTCAAGCTTTGGCTTCCTTGAAGTAAGTGATCATAAGTCTTTAAAACATCCCGGTAAGTATTGAATCTTCTCTTTTTATTAGCTTGAATTTCCAAAAGATTTGGTGAAATCCAACGTTCTAGTTCTTCAAACACCAATTCATGCTCCCTACTAGGTGTCTCATCCACTTCCTCAATTGCATCATCGACGATGGAACAAGAATCGGGCTTTGACTCTCTGTCATACCACGCAATTCAAGAATATATCGTTTAGTTCACCAAGAAACCAAAAGAAGAAAGGCCAAAAAAGTTAAAGTTAACCAGCTATACTTGTAGGTTGATGGTTTTGGTACTTCCAACCAACTGCAAGGCTTCGGTTTTGACCGGCTAGTAGGGGGGAAAGGGTCTTAAGAAGTTGGCCATTAGGGTCCCATGTAACCGATGAAAAAAGGGGATTAAACTTTCTACTACAAAAGCACTTGAAACAAGGGCAATCAATCCAAATGGTTATCACTCAATTCACGAATAGCCTTGGAGACTAAATAGTTAGCAACCTACGATTCTAAATCCAAGTCCATTTTGTTCTCCTGGCTCACAAATCGCAACCCAAAAAGAAAAGAGAGTGATTAGGAACGCACAACCATTTAAAGCTAAATAAAGAGAAAACAGAAAGAGAACAAAGGATTAGCCATCGACACCTGCGATTAAAAGTTGGATCAAGCGAAAAAGATAGTTCTGAAAGTTCTCTATCGTCGAAGGATTCTTCATCTGCACTTAAACACCGTCCCAGTGGTCCATCATTACTCAAACCCAGAAAAAAAAGAACACAAAAAGCGAGAGAGACAGAGATACCAAAACATAAGTTCGAAGGCATTGCACGATCACCACCCATGCTAGGTTCGCCGCTTGTTGACTTGCTGGGAGACAAAGATTGGACCTTTTTCACGCTACTCCAGTTGACACTAAGAAGTAACCCGCCGGAGCTTATATCTATTATATTTATATTTATATTGGGAGGCGGGATCATGCTGTTTATAATCGTTTTTCCCCGTCACGGTAAGGGCAAAAAGGGCCCTTAACCATCGTTTTGATAAATAACAATAATGAAAAAACCGAATAATAAAAAAAAAAATATTATACTTTTTTATATAATCATAAAAAATGAGAGTATTTATGTCAATATTTGATATCCAATATTAAGAATAATAATTTAACCTTTTAATCATAGTTAATGATTTTATAATTTTTTTTATAAAACTTTTGATCAAAATATTTTGTATTTTATAAACAAATAATTAAAAATTGTTTTTAATAATTTAATAAATTATTAATTTATAAATAATTGTGAATGATTTTATGATAAAAATAAAATTGAAGAATTAAAACAAAACTTATTTTGCTTGATATAATAACAATGAAATAAAATAAAATAAATATTTAAATATTTAAATATAAGAGAGAAAATATGTAGTTTCAATAATAATATAATGATAAGATTCAATAATAATATAATGATAAGAATTAATCAAATTAAGGTAATATCTTAACAATGTTTTGATATATTATAATCTATCGATGTTGCTTGTGTAGAGGTTAATGAGTTTGTTGAGCCTCGTGAAAGTTCATTCGTTAAGGTTTATTTGCCATTCTTTCACCATTTATTTCAATTGAGTAATTATATCTATTTTAATTTATTTGTGGTCGGGTCGGTCGTGCTGAGCCCGAACTCAATTACAACGATCCATGGGCCGATCGGTCTATCTTTCAAAGATTGGACTCACTCCAATCAGCTAGGCCAGGCCCAGATCTAATACCAGATATATACAGCCCACTTGCAGATGAAAACCTCCCATGCAGAAATAGAAGTCTACGTAAAGACTTAAACCTAGCGTCCATCCCATATATAAGGTATGATTT
>JANIPM010000009.1:11592064-11608891 GCA_027478405.1 Erythroxylum cassinoides
GTAGACCTAGATTGGTCTCATTCCATTATTTGTTTTGTTTGACTTTTCGGTATTAATTGAATTCTGAATGATTGTGTAAATGTGATTGTTTATGTTAGTTTCCGAACAGAAGGTCCGATGATTGTGATATTTGATTTGGACATCGAAGTGCGGCTTGTATATAAATAAGCTGAACTAAGTGCACTGAAGTGATTTCTAAGTGAATTCTGAATGTGAAATTGCATGCAAGTAAAAGTGTGAATTCTCAACTATATGTTGAATGTCGGACTCCTGTCCGATGACACACTAAACCTTCATCCCATTTTCTTTAACGAAAAACACAGGAGCTTTCTTTTTATTCATCGCAACACCAACAGCTCTCAACTAACGCTCCAACCTCCACCAAAACAGTAGCCCCCTTTTCATAAAAACCCTCCACTCATCAACTTCCACACAACACTCCAGCCCTTCACTGAAACAGCTCAACCATTTTTACTCACCAAAGCAGCCTCCTTTGACACATACACACCTCCACTCACCTCTCCACCGAGAGCTTGCCTCCACTCACAGCCACGCACGCATACCCTTCCACTAAAGTAGTCTCCATTCAACACTCCAGTAACGTAGCTCCAGAAAAAAAAAAACTGCAACCTCCATTCAAGCAGCTGATTTTTCATTTCACCCACGCCGCAACCCCCACTTCAACTTACACTTTCCCTTCACAACAACATAGTAGCCTTCATCATCAACCACCAACGCAAGACACAGCTGCCACTTCGCTTCATTCACGCTCATGCAGCCCCTCCAAAAGCAACATCTCTCCACACAAAAAACAATGTCTTCATGCAATCAGCCATGCAAGGAGATGGGAAAGCATTTTTATTTTGCTGCATATTTGGAGCTTTGTTCTTCATTTATTTTTGATTCCTTCATGAGTTTGCCTAACGTTTATATTTTTGGACTACTTGACATGATGATTTGTGGCTAAAACCTTACTTTCTCTTAGGGATTTAACATTTTTGTTTATACTTTAATTTTGGATTTTGTCAGAATTCATGACTGAAAATTTATATACTTGTTAATTTTTTCTTAGATTTATTTGTTATTCCTTTGGATTATTGGAAATTGCCTTAGTATAAATTCGCCTTTGGAAAAGGAAATTTTTTGTTAGAAGATTGAAGGAAATTTTGACTAAGATTTTCTTGTAAGTTGGGAGACCCAAGAAACTTAGGAGGTAAAAATTGAAGGTTTGAGACTTAAGAAACTCTAGGAAGAACTTAAGTAAGAGATTACTAAGTGACGTCTAGAGTGGATAGATTAATTTATCTTTGAAAAAAGGGGATTAATTACTCTTAAAATTTACCTACAAGGTTAGGATATTTCATTTGTGGAGGATAACTAATTTAATATTAAGGTTGACAAAAATATCATTCCCTAAGAGAAAGTCATTCCCCTTTGTCGTTAAAACTTTTAATTAGTAAATTGTTACAATCTTTTCTTAATTAGTTACTTCACAAATTTATCATCTTCATAGTTATTTTGTCACATTAAATTGGGTAGTTGTTTAGAAATTTATTTAAGTTTAATTTTTTTTCTTTACATTAATTTTACTTTTTCAAAAATTCATCCAACCTGATTTCAAACACTGTCAGCTAGCATAGACTTGAATTTTTTCATAATATCTGCGGACACGATTCGATTATTACCGATTTATTACTCACTACGATAACCGTACACTTGCAGTTCACGAACACTATACACCTAACCCTAATCCTATTGTTTACAATCTTAAATTGGATCTTGTTTACGCTATATAATCTATGAAAAAACTCCTTAAATTCTTCTGCACTTCTGCACTCCATGCTCGATCTCCATTATGATGCCACACCTATTGAATTATACTTAATACTTGTACTTGGTCTTTGCAATGTTTCAGTTGGGCCCTGCGCACTAGGATATTTGTCACTACCAATAAAATTACCATAATTAGTTGAATTAAGTTCAAAATGGTTAAGGTTCATTCAAAATTTCTACATGGAAATCATATTGTACATGTTTATCATCATGCCCATCATCATGTTCATCGAACATATTTATCATATTGTCCATTAACATGTTCATCACACATGTTCATTAACATTTTTTGCAACATATTCATGAGCTTTTGCTTTCACTTCTTTAGTAACAAATTCATCAATATAATCTCCATTATTCCTAAGGTGCTCCTCTCCTTCAATTATAGATGATATGTTAGGAGTAGGGATTGTAGTGTCTAAATTACGAGTTACATACACATCAATAATCCCATGAAATTTTATAAGGTTTATTAGCTTCATACAACTTTGGTTTGATTTAATAAGTCTTAATGCCTCTCTAAAGTTATAATCAAGTACCTTATATTAAGCATTGTCAACTTGATGGTACATTGAATCTTTCTTTGTCTCACATATTTGCCTATAATTGAAATAGTTGATGTTAACATTTTAAAAGATACTTGTTAATATATTTGAATTATAAAATAGCCTTATACCTCTATACTAACCTATTATAAACTTGTTTATAGTTATTAGAAAATATTAAAAGTAACATAATTCCATATATGCACTCTCATTATCAAAACATATCCCATAATGACGTAACTTATAATATATAATAATTAACATAACCAGATTTCAAGTCAATACATAATTTAGAGTTTACCATGCATTATTAGTCCAAGTTCTTATGTGTTTAGGGTGTGAGATAGTTTGGCTTGCTTCTAAAAAAAAAAGACAAAAAGTTCTTGGAATTTAGATCCTAATGGCTAAGTCAAGTACCCTTCAAATAGATAAGTAACTATGTGATCAAGAAAGTAAAGAGATATTGTTATTGCTTAAGTTGATAATATAAATCCATACATGTCAATCTACAACAAAAATAGATGGGTTTAAATTGCAAGGAATATTTGAGTCTACAGGATATTTTATACATTTAAATGAACATTGAAAAATGTTAATGGTGTTATTAGGAGTGCAAAACTTTATAGAGAAGATTATGGATAAAATATATAAAATATGTGCTTATTAATGTCTAAGGAAATGAACACTTTGTAAATAACACACACTCATACACTTGCATCAGTTTGATTAAGTTCCATTTTCAAATATAGACTTCTTCTTTCTTGGAAAAATGTTTAATTTAGAGTGTTCTTTTTCCAAATGCATATCTATATTCCTTATATGAAAGGTTCCCTAAATTGGTCCATATAGAATCCTAGTGTAGAGACTATGGAGGAGACTATATTGGTCAGAAATGACATAAGCCACAAGAAATTGTCGCTCATATGCTTTAAGGTGTTAACTTGTGTAATACTATATTAAGGACCTTATTTATATTTAAGTTTCTTTTCATTTTTGATAGATTCAAAGCATATGTAGCATAAACATTTGACATCATAAATACAAAATAAAAAGTTTACATCACGAACATAGAATAGGAACTACGCAAGGTACCACAGGTGAGAATAAATTCATGTTTGTATAGGAGATGTTTTGCCTATGAGAGTCGCATTGTTGCCAAGGAGGAACTCAAATGTGATGAGAAGATGCAGTTCCAACGATGGTCGCATGATTAGGAGATGTGTTGCTAAAGATGGATTTAGATGTACTACTTAAAATTGAGTGATTGGAAATTTGGAATTCTATCACCAACATTGACATGTTATTTTAAATATCATGTGTGTAAACAGAAAAAGAAATGAAGCAAGAGATGGACACAGATTAAGAAGAAATGAGATTGACTCTATCATTTTGCCTTCTAATGTACATATTTAAGTTATTGTACAAATCAAAATTGCTTGTGCCACTGCAGCACATGAACATATCCTATAATTTAATCTCTAAGCATCTCAACACTATCAATTTAAGATTGATCTCTCTTCTAGGTAAGTGTTTTTTCCAAAAGCCTGTGGGCCTTTCCAATACTTCTCATACAATAAAAAACCCTACTAACAGTCCTCAAACACGTATCAAACATGGTAAGCATTATGCATCAATCTATTGCCAGAATAAATCGCTTCCAGCACAGGGACTCAGAATCAGGTACCGCTAAAAGAAATCGGGACTACTCCTCCTGTACCTTCACAAAAATGATTTGGGCAACACACCCCAAGCGAAAGAGACCTCGAATGCCAATTTACACCAGTAGCATCCCAAGAACAGAGAAGCAGAAACAAGACTTATATGTCAAGATCCAGCTGCCAGCACACCTCCTAGAAGATCCCTGAAATAATACTCAAATGAAGGTATTTTGGAAATGGAAAATGCATCCACTTAGACCTATATCAGTATGGAATCACATATGGAAGAGCAACAATGTCTGCAGACTCTATGTGTTGAGGTTCTGCCCAGACTTGGGATGTTTTAGTTACAGAAGAACTATCCTCTATCTTCTTTGACTTCACATTGGTGCTAAAGAGCCATTCCTGGTCACAGCTATCAGGCCATTCATCCATTGTAGGTACAGAAAGTATTTGCTTCAAATAATTTAAATCAGGATGTGGTGGTTTTTTATATGCTTCACCGTTCTCCTTAGCTGGTATAGTAGCAGAACATTGCCTTGGTTTGCAGACAATGGGTTGCAGAGATGCTATGGAACCATTAATTTTGTGCTCCTTAACATCAACTCCATGATTGTCAAGAAGCTGAATAGCACTTTGGCATGGTTCCAACTTTCTTCCATTTTCAATGACCAGGTTGGAAAACAAGATTTGCCTTGCCAGTTTATTAGGACGGTCCCCATTGCCTGTCAAACAATTTTAAAGCAGGGAAAATTAGTATGGAGCAAGACATTAATTGATTCATTCTCAATGCAGTGGCCCCAGTTAAACAAAAAACAAGGTTGCTATTGCTTCCAATAACAACTCTACATCAAGATCCAGTTAAAAATGTTCAGAAGTGCAATGACATACCGTTATTCATGCACCAAATAAGGTACTTAAACTGCACCATCTATAACTACAACATACATCTATTACCACAGTTAGTGGCACACATCTACTATAAGTTCCAATCAACACACAGAAGTAGAGGTGCTGCACGGTGACCATGGTAGAAAACAGGAAAGAACTCACCAGGTACATATCCGTTGATCTCAACCTCCTTTCGCTTCCCAAAATTTCCTTCCACATGAGAATTCATGCTGTCCAACCTAGCAGCATCTGAGAATTGCGGAATCCGAAAGTCCAGTGAGTCCTTACTACTTTCTTTCAACTGAGGGCTCTGAATTTTTAATCTAGGCTGATCTTTTGTTGATTCATTCACCTCCTTCTTTTTCTCCTTCTTTTTCTTCTCCTTTTCTCGTTCTTTATTCTTTGATTTCTGATCTTTCTCATGATCTCTGAGTTTGTATTTGTCAACTTTATCATTAT
Source organism: Erythroxylum cassinoides (assembly GCA_027478405.1). Classification (NCBI taxonomy): domain Eukaryota; kingdom Viridiplantae; phylum Streptophyta; class Magnoliopsida; order Malpighiales; family Erythroxylaceae; genus Erythroxylum; species Erythroxylum cassinoides. The sequence goes on from JANIPM010000009.1 coordinate 11,597,451, forward strand.
GTTCTTTGTGTTTGCTTTTCTCCTTCCCCTCCATAGCCTTCTCAGTGTCATTCTTATCCACCAATTTAGTAATTCCTTCAATTCTTTCTGGACCTGCACCTGGAAAACTTGGACCAAATCTTTTTTCCACACCTCTTGCATCAAGGTTTCTTTTTCCATTGACCTTCTTACAATCTTCATTCTTATCCTTAATCTTTTGCTGTTCCTCGTTTTGATAGTAAGCAGGGTTATCCACTGCCTTTCCTTGCACCTCAGGGCTCTGTTGCTCTGGTGCAGCGATCTTCTGAACCATTTGACTACCTGACGCTCCATCTTCCTCCCTAATTCTTTTGGCCAGCTCCTGTACACACTCCGAATCATTGTTCTCTTTATCAGGTAGGCTATTAAAACTGAACTTCCTTCCATTGTGAAACTCTGGCTGTCCTTCAAATCTTTTCTCATCAGAAACCTGCTTCTTCTCTTTATCCCTGTCCTTATCCTTGTCTTTGTGCTTCTCTTTTCGGTCTTTCTTTTCCTTGTGTTTTTCTTTGCTTCTATCTTTTTCCTTTTTCTCTTTAGCCTCTTTTTTCTCCTTCTCTTTCCTATCCTTTTTGTGTTTTTTCTCCTTGAGCTTCTCCTGTAAATTATATTCTAATTAGAGACAGAACAAACAGAATTATTCAGAGACTAGGAACTGGATGGTAGCAATCGAGCCAGCAGAATGTGTGCATGCTAAAAATATGCTCAAACTAAAAATAATATGCAAGCTAAAATAGATTTCTTAGCCACAGGTCAACCATATTTGGTCTAACTCCCAAGTTCAAATATATACTAGTGTATGCAATAGTTAAAAAACCTAGATCTCAAAGAAAACAAGTTCGAAAAAATTATGCGGTGTCTTCATGGTGTTTTAAAAGGAAAAAGAATTAAAATAATTGTTGGAATCCACATATTAATTGAAGCAATGAGGAAAATCTGTTTAATAACTGTGAGAAGACAAGCCAGAAACCCCATTGCTTTTCACACAGCGGCTTAATCTGTTGAATATTTCACCACTTTATATAGCTGCCATGATTAGACATGGAGTCTGGAAAATTAAGCTAAGTTCACACACTTTAAACCTTCTTTCACAAGACAAGAGAGCTAATAAATGGATACAACGAAATCCATAAGAGTGATTAGAATATAAAGAGGAAATTTTATAAATTAAAAAGAAGCATTAAATGAACTTCCATTGTGTCCGATAGGACATTTAGCTTAGATGACATATGTGGACCCATCTCGTATCATAGAAAAAGCAAATAAATTCAATACAAAGTATTGCAGAACAGGGTGATCCAAAGTATAGGTCCATAAGCAACAGAGGACATCTCTCATCTATTATCTTCTCATTACACAAAAGATCATATTAAGCTAAAGCTAATTAGCAAAAAGGTGCCACAGTCAGAATGTAAAAGAATCAATCAAGCCTTCAGTTAAACCATGAGATTCTTGAACTATTGTGCAAAGTCTGCTTAATACTCGGGGAATGGCATAAATCAAAATAAACCTATTAGAAAAATTTCTTTACTAATAGGTCTTCAACACCATAAGAACAAATGCAGAAATACAATATTAGAGAAATTAAGTCCACAATCAGGAAGGCATCAATGGATCCTTTAATATCTTGAAATTTTTCATTAGGTACAGCTAAAACACAGGGAATGACCAGAATCATAATGAACTCAATTTTTTATCCAAGAAAATGTAGGTTTCCTCAATGGACAGATTTGAACGTAAAAAGAACATAGAACATGTTATGTATATCAGTCACTGCATCCGTAGAGCTACTCTCATTAATACATTTCCTACTTACATCATATGAGCAATAAATGGCGTGATTATCGTAACCTCTCCATCTCAGATATCTTCAACTATAATGTTGGGTTTTTCTAATAGACTTCAAATGCAAGATAAAGTGTATGCATCCAGACAACTAAAATGAACTACACCAAATCAATCTCATATCAATTAGTGGCATGAAATTATGTGCTGATGCTACACAGAGAAACAGACTTTTTGATTGAAATTATAATATTTAGTTCACAAAAAAACCAAAATCAAAGTATATTTTCTCAAAGGATTATTATTTATTGATAAACTAATGTCATTACTATCTAAATCCCTGGAAATCACATCTACTAACAATCTAGAAAAGTTTACAAAACCAAAATCAAAGTAAATTTTATCGCTGGATTATTATTTATTGATAAACTAATGTCTTTACCATCTATATCCCTGGAAATCCTATCTGCTAACAATCTAGAAAAGTTATCTTAAGCGAATTACTTTGTGCAATTCCTCAACTAAAGACATTTCTTAGTTTACCAAGTAAAGTTTTCAAAGAGCAAGCAGAAACTCAAATCTAACTATGAATTACCATACTGCTGGTACTACCGAGGCAGAAAAGCTAAACAGAATAACTTCATCCAAGCACAGGTGCAGCTTATTCAAAACATATGTGTCCTTTTTAGAGATATTTCACATAATAGATAAAACGGGCTCTTAATTTTGATTATCAATAGCCCTTTCAAATTCCTAACAGCTGCCTAGCACTAATGACATCTGTAATCAGCTAAGTTAAATTAACATATTGTTTGTAAAAGTTAGCTTCAAAGTCAGGTATGCAAGGTGGCAAATACTTTAGGTGTGAGAAAATCTTCATGTCCTCTTCACTTCCTTGACAGCTGGAAATTAAAGGACGAAGTCTACCATGATGACAATCATCCGAATAACTACTAATGTTTTAAGTATTCAAGTTTACAGTACTTAGCTTCTGCTTTTCCCAACTACACTGAATATACAGCAACGATACAACTTGTGACAAGCATATATAGGTAGAGTAGAGCAATTTTAATTAAAAGAAAAAGCAGCAAGTATCCATGAACCATATGAAACCTAAATTAGATTAACGCAACCCCCAATACCCCCAGGCATGTCAAGTACATAAATCTCTATGAAATTTCAAGTGAACGTCAGGTCCTGCAAATTTGAAGAGAGCCAATGCAAAAATCAAGTGTGTATAACCTGTTCAAACTTCAAACTGAACATGGTAATAATGCATGATAAAATGCACTTCTCTTTTTCCACTGGCAAGCCAAATAGTTACAAGTTAGCAAAATCTGTTTCAGAGATGTGTCAAGCTACTCTTTGCACTCCGTATAGGAAAGGTTGCTGCCCTAAGTTTTATTCATCAGTAAGGAGAATGTTAGTAACTAGTAATGTATGAAATGTTGCACATATATAGTCTGCGAAAAGCAAGCAGTTATGGTGCCAAATTATATGCCACATCATATTCCAGAATAACTCTAAATGATAATTTGAACCGTACATTTTTTTCCTCTTTTGATTTCATCCATCTCATTCTTGTGTCACATAGCATAGTAGAGTTTTGATGGCTTTCATACATAACTAGAAGCTTTGGTAATACATTACAAGCATAAAGTCATTAGTCTAGTTAACAAGCCATCCTCAACATAACCTTAAATGGTATTTCTTTGTTCATGATAAACGCCCTAACACTGATATCTTTCCAGTTCTGTATAATTCCACCCCGAAAATTAATTCCGTATAAACCAAAAGGATCTTCCCTTTTCTCACATCTGAATGCCTTAAATGATGAGCAGCTCACGTGTTAAATTGATAAAGAAATTTAGAACAGTCAGAGAAATTATAGTGCAACGTTCAGCTTAGGTCAAAGCAAAGTTCTGCATAAGTCAAGCTAGCAATAGCAATTTACTAAAGGAAGATATTTCGACCTTTGCTAATAAGTCAGTATCATCAATCGTAGCCTTCTTTTCATATCCTGGAGGCGGAAATGGAAAGCAGCGAGACATTGCACGTGATCTTAGAAACAGAAAAGTGGGTTAGGTCCACAAAGCAAAAAGCTTCTCTTAGTTTCCTGCACTGATGTTCCAGTAGAGGAACAGAGGAACAGCTATCATCCTGTCCATGCACCATGTCCCCGCAGGCATTTCCAGCTTGGAAATTACTCCATGATTTTTCAATATCACCTCCCTAACCAAAATCCCCTTATCAGAGATGAGATTCAGCACTTGCAGAATCCCAGCTTGAACTTGAATCAGAACAGGACGACGTGGAAACCCTTAATGCTCGATCTTACTGTACCAGAAAATGAACTAACTTCTAAAATGTCCAGATAAATAGTAATCCAATCAAGCAAATTCCATGGAAAATATCTTCTGAGGCTCCAGAACAGTTTGATCTTGCTTGTTGGCTACTAGGACACTAGGGAAATCATAACCTGCCCATCATTTAAACCAATATCAGAAGCTTCCGTTAAACACAGGAATCAATAACTCAAAATCCGAAAACTGCACAGACCCATAAACTTGTTTTTATTCGAAAATTCCAAGGGTCTCAGGAATTGTTCCAAGGAAAATTCACAAAAATCTCTTGCTGCAGATTCAAGGCGCAGACTTTACTTTAGAATCACAGCTGATGATCCCAACAGCAAAACTTCTGACAGAGACAAACAGTAACCGAAAACAAAGTATACCATCCAATCCCCAGTTTCCCGTAAAGGATATCTATATCTTTCTGATCATAACCCTAATCCTTCAAAAACCACAATTAGGGTTGGTTCCACTGAAGATCTGATGAAACCCTAGAATAGCACCAAGCAACAAAACCTAGGTTAAGCACACAACCCACTTAACAAAAACCCCAAATTCCAACATTTGAAGCCATCAGTAAAGAAATTCATCAGTAAAAAAGCCAGTTTAGAGAAAAAAAAGGAAGTGCTTTATGAACAAAAGCAAAGAGCTTTAATGGCAAAAACAGACGATGTTTCAGAGAAACAAAGAAGGGAAATTATGGGAAGACAGAAATTTATATTCTTTTAGCTTAGGTACAAAGTAGGCAATGCAAGTAAAATCACAGGGAAAAAACATTTGAAGAAGAAATGGGAAAAGTTTCCAAACTTCTTAATCGCCAGATCTCTCTCCTACCTGTCTGCTAATCTTTGAAATGTATTAAAATGGGTTTCTTTGTGTGTTTTCAGATCTTCTATCATCAAATCTCAAATATGAAAAATCCGCTTGTGTTCTTAATGTGGGTTTTGTTGAATGTCTTGCCTTTTTGTTGTGAGGGGCTCTCTCTCTCTCTCTCTCTCTCTAAGTTATTGGGATTGTTTGTTCTCCAGTCCTGAAATTAAAAAAAAAAAAGAAAAAGAAAAAAGAACTCCTAAAACTAAAAGGGGAGAGAAATTGAGAAGAATACTGGCAAAGGGTATTTATAAGAGGAGAGAAACTGAGGTAAGAGAAACGTGTCAAAAAGGAAGAATCCAGATATTTGGAAAAGAGGACCTTTAGCCAGTAGAGGCACGCACAGGCTGATCCCTCGCTCGCTCTTCCTCCTCTTATTCCCCATTTTTCCATTTGATTTTACAAATCCAGCTTTCACAAGCAGCGCACTAGTTTTTCATGCCAACCAAGTTCGCATGCATCGCTCGTGAGCACTTGAGACATTTTTATCTTAAAACTACAGTGAGTTTTAATTAAGAATGTTACGGGTCCAGTAAACTTTAATTAAGTGACCAAAACACTGACAATTTTTATTTGATATCCTAAAAGTCAAAATTATTTTAAAATTCTGTCTGAAAAATAAAACAGAAAATGATGATGAAAAATAGAGGCAAGGGTGTAGTAGAATAAGAACGAATTTTTATTTGATATCCTAAAAGTCAAAATTATTTTAAAATTGATAATATAAACGTATAAAATATGATAAAACATGAATTATAATTCTTACTTTATTTTAAAATTTAATCTTTTCCTTTTCTTTTCCTTCAAACTATTTTTTGAAATTAGTTTATCTCAACCACTAGTCGTATAACTATTCATTATCTAACGGTATCCATATAATATGTTTAAAAACTCTACAATTAGAGAGCTAACATTTCTTGTCTAACCTTCTCTAAAATTATACTTAATTCTAATTAAATACCAATTAGAACCAAGTAAGATCTAATATTTAATATTGTTATTTATTGAATATTTCATATTTAATTATAAAGTTTATCAATCTTAATAATCAAGTCCAACTCAATTAAGACACCTTATCTCTTCAAATCATTCTTTGTATGTGACCTATTAGGTTCTTGAATGTGCTGGGAATGAATATAAATTATAACCTTAAATCATATTTAGAATTATAAAAATTAAACCATTTTAATTCATCTTTAATTCTCTAATTAAATAATTCATATTCATAGACATTTAGCAACACTTTGATAAGTATAAATTGCATCGTATTTTAGGGTATAGTTTGATATGTGTTTAGTCATTATTTCGATCATTTAGTAAGTGTTTAGGTTATAATCTAATTATTTGTGATCTAAGTGTTTTTATGGGTTAGTACAAGCTTTTGAGCTTAATTATTATGTTTTAAAGATATTTTGATGTATTTGTTAGTGTTTCAGGGTCAACATCGAAGAACAAAGAAGTTTTAGAGACATTTAAGCAGAAACAATCGCCCACGATCGTGACACAACAGGGCACGATTGTGACAAAAGCATTAGAGTTGATCCACAATCATCACGATCATGGCAAGCAGGCCACAATCATAGGCCATATCCTAGGATTTTGTCACGATCATGACATATGGGTCATGCATACGCCACAATCGTGATAAAAGCCCAGCACATAGCCCACAACAGAGGGCTCGAATGTGGCCCATGATCATGGCATGCATAGACACCATTGTGACCTACGTCGGGCAGATGCACAAATGTCAAGTTATGAGGGATTTTTCGAAACTTTTCGACCCCAAAAACCCTAAAGTTGCTCAAAACACAAAAGGAATCCAAAGAATAAGACAAATGAGGAAACAAGCTTTTGCATTAGCAACTTTTCAGAGAAACCCTAGAGAGAGAGATAGAGAAAGAGAAGAAGAAAGAGAGAAATGGAGAAGAAGTCGACTCAATGTACTTCCCAGATCAGGAGTTTCTTGACATCGCTACCTTCTGTTGTCTATTCAAATTTGTATTCCTGTTATTTTCAATTTTATTATTGCATAGAATTGGAATAATAGTTGATGATAGGATTTTTGGATGTTGATGTTGTTTCTAAACTCACCTTCAAGGTTTTACCTTTAATTTAATGAAATTTGATTGTTTGTGTTTTACTGGATTAATTTTGATTTAATTTATGCAATTGTATAATTCGGTGATAAATTGAGAGGGTAAATCGAATGAAAAATAATTAAATTGGGCTAATGAGAGTTAAACGATTTAATAGAATGAGAATTAAATCAAATTGGTAAATTGTGCAAGGAGAGATATTGCAATAATTTTTGATAGTTTATTAGACAACTTCAAATATAATTAGGGTTTTGGATAGGTTGTTAATTGAGAAATTACAACTTCTATAATTTGATTGGGGTTTATAAATTAGGGTTAATAGTTATAACTCAAGAGAGAGTAATCAACCCTCGGATCGTCTAGAACCAATAATCCAGTAATTCATAATTTTTTAGGTTAGTGTTAATGATTATTAAAATTCCCTTTCTCTCGATTCTACTTCTTTAGGATGATTCTCGAGTGTGCGCTGCAATTGCTAATTTGTTAAATTTTCGTGATTGATTCTTGGATTGATTTGTTTGATTGAATTGCATTCTTGTTTTAGGTTATTTCCATTTGAATTTTTGTGATTTGTTTTGGCCTTAGATTTTAGGATTAGATTATCCTTTCTTGTAGGATCAACACCTTAGGTACTATGCGAACGACCCGTGCGGTTGTAGATTATCGAAGTTAATCAATTAAAACTTACACGCATCAAAAGAACATGATCAAGTTTTTAGTGCTGTTGTCGGGGAGGTGATTAGTTTAGTTCTTTTAGAAATGAGACATCCGAAGAGCTAGATGCCAAGAAGAAATGGAAAGAACAATGATGGGAGATAGAAATTATAGGAAGCAAGGAGCTTTTGCGAATTATAATAAGGTACAGTATGGTTAGGGAAGTAACAATATTTATTGGAACATGTACACTATTGGTCCAACAATGTAGGGACACATTTAGGATATCAAGACCTATTAGGACTTCAACAAGATGAGTTCAGTTAACGGGATTCTAAATTGGATAAGATCTGGATAAGCTTATGGACATGAAAGAGGTCAAAAGAGACTAGAAGAGCAAATTGAGCAAGTAACGGAAAATCATGCCTTACATATTCACAACCTAGAGATTTGAGTGAGACAACTTTTATGTGAATTTTGTAAGAGAAGTATGGAAGACTTTATAAGTAATATGGAAATACATTAAAGAGAGCAATATGGGGCTATCGCACCTAAGAATGGGGGAGAACTAAAAGGATCAGTGGAAAACCAAACTGAACCCTACCTTATTGAAGACCAAAAGACGAAGAAAGAGGATGAAGAAAAGAATGTGAACCCTCCTTATTATTCATCAGTTCTTGATATAATATGTGTGAACATCGAAAAATATTAAGTAGATGTCTATGAAAGGAACCTTATCCTTCGGATTAATGATGACCAAGTGACATTCAACATGAATGATGTATTAAAGAATCCAAAGGATAATAGCTCATTCAAGATAATTGATATGTTCGAATCTTCTAAAGAACAAAAAGATGAAGAACAGATGACAACAGACATCAAGTTTGAAGAAGTTATGAAGTCTCTGTTCATGAAGTAGAAGAAGTAGAGGAAACGAAGGTGATTATGGAAGAAAGAGAGCAACTCATCATCTTACAGGACAAATTGTTGGATTCGATGGAAGATTTAGATAGTTTTGTTATTCCTTATTTTATTGACAGTTTGGTAGTCAAACGGAGGTTATTGAAATTAATTGGTTTTCTCAACTTTATCAATATTGTCCTTCTAATCATCTTGCAATTTGTAGCTTACTTACAAGCTACAAAATTGATGTTGAATGAAAAGGGTGGAAGTAAGCCACTCATAATTGATCCTGGTTGAGTTTTCAATGATACAAGGTCAAGATAATGACCATAAATTAGCATATTTAGTAGTGAGGTTTAAATTGTTGTGTAGTTAGGTTTGTTTTAAATTCTAAAATAAGGTTTGAATGATTTGGAATGGTTTAGATTGCTAATTCGTTTACTCCTTTCAATCATTTATAAGATAGGGAAACACTCTCAATGTCAAGTGGATTTGGTCTTAATATTATCGCCATCATCACCTCTATCACCAGAAACAATTTCGTGTTCTAACCCTTTTCTTTTCATTTTTGTTAGTAATTTGTTCTTTTACCTTCCTTATATTATTTCATTCTCCCTTATATGCTTCTATGCACCCTTCTCACATTAAGGACAATGTGTTGTTTAAGTGTGAGTAGGGTTGTGTGTTTTGTTTTGAGTGTGAATTTTGCATATTATTATATTAGAGTGTTTAGGTTACATGATGTGAATTGTGTGAATGCGTTAATGGCTAGGACTTAATGGGATAGATATAGCCTTAAACATAGTCTTTTAGGTTGCGAAGATTTATTAGCTTGTGAAATTAGTGTCCTAAGTTACTTAGGGCTAAATATGCTACTTAATTAGGATATAATGTTAGTCTATTCACCCTAGGTATTTGCCATACTCGTTTATAATTTTAGGCCAATCAAATAAGTGACATAATTATTACATTTTTATAAGAATGATTAGCTAAAGCAATAAGGTAGACAAAATTTTGTGTATAAAATTTAACTAAAATAACTATTTTGTTGGCCTTCAGTTATGAATAAAGCTAGTACTCAGTTGAGAATGTGATGTAGCTGAGTAACTAGATCGACACGCGTCACAAATATATGCCTTTGCGTAAAAGGTTGTAATGACATTCCAACCAAGCAGCTTAACAATATCATGACTTAGTTAAGTAACCGAATCGACATTCATTACAAGTTTTTGCCTCTGCGTAAAAAGATTAGGTTCGTGTCCTTAAAGAAAAAAATCAACAAAAAGAATATTTTTAAATAAAAACCTACCAAACTTGTTAGTAGTTTGATTTTTCATGAAAACCTATTGAGGAACAGCTACACTTTTGTGTTTGATTGAATGATTATCAATGTGTGTGTGCAAGTGATAGAGGTGAATAGACTCAACGTTAAAATTTTGACTAATTTGTATATTTAGTCCAAGGTGCTTAGACATGGATTTTGCTTGTTAATAAGTTAGAACGACTTAAAGGATAATGTTTATAGTTAAATTTGTTTCGCTAAGTTGAATCCATTGTCTCATTATTTCATATGTGTGTTTTGTGTTTTCTTGATTTTTTTGATTGTTTTTGTTTACTTGAGTATAAGCAAACGTTTAAGTATAGAGATGTGATAAGTGTAAATTACATCATATTTTAGGGCATAGTTTAATGTGAGTTTAGTCATTAATTCGATCATTTAGTACGTGTTTAGGTTAGAATTGTGTTAGTTTGTTAATTATTTGTGTTTTAAGTGTTTTATAGGTTAGTACAAGCTTTTGAGCTTAATTATTATATTTTTAAGGTACCTTGATGTGTTTGTTAGTATTTCAGGGTCAACAACAAAGAATGGAGAAGTTTCAGATACATTCAGGGCAAAACAACGCCCTATGATTGTAGCATAACATATCATGATCGTGATAGAAGCACTGGAGTTGGCCCACAATTGTGGCCCGTAGGCCATGATCATGACAGAAGCCCAAGACATGGCCCATGAGCAAGCCACGATTATCACACAAGGCTCGGATGTGACCCACAATCATGGCATGTAAGGCCACGATCATGACCTGCATTGGGCAGACGCGTATACACTAAAAACCGTCAAGTTTTGAGAAAATTTCAGATCTTTTCGACCCCCAAAAGACCTTAAGGTTTCAGAATACAAAAGGTATTTAAAGTATAAGAAAAAGGAGGAAAAAGTTTTTGCATCAACCATTTTTCAGAGAAACCTTAGAGAGAATTGTCGAGAGATAGAGAAAGAGAAGAAGGAGGAGAGAAGTGGAGAAGAAGCCAACTCGATGAACTTCCTAGATTAGGAGTTTCCCGACATCGCTACCTCCCGTCATCCATTTAAATTTGCATTTCCTCTTATTTTTAGTTTTATTATTATATAGAATTGGAATAATAGTTGATGATAGGATTTTTGGATGTTGATGTTGTTTCTAAACTCACCTTCGAGGTTTTACTTTTGATTTAATGAAATTTGATTGTTTGTGTTTTACTGGATTTATTGTGATTTAATTTCTATAATTGCATAATTTGGTGATAAACTGAGAGGGTAAATCGAGTAAAAATAATTAAATTTAGTTAACAAGAGTTAGGTGATTTATTAGAATGAGAATTAAATCAAATTGGTAAATTGTGGGAAGTGAGATCTTGCAATAGTTTCCGATAGTTTATTAGACAACTTCAGATCTAATTAGGGTTTTGGATAGGTTGTTAATTGAGAAATTGCAACTTTCATAAT
>JANIPM010000009.1:11762009-11780595 GCA_027478405.1 Erythroxylum cassinoides
ATTCAATTATAAATGCACTCACTGCTCACTCATCCAAATTACCGATATGCCCTCACACCGGTAACGGGATGTTACAATATGCCATCCTTTTTTCTTTAATAACTTTGTTTCAATTTAATTAATCTAATTAATTAAATAAAACCAAAGTACATCCCAATATTAAATGCTCATCTGGGCTTCTAATTAACAATTAATTATAGTAAGCCCAACATTCAATCATAGGCTTTAATACCAAATTTAATTAACTTTTAATTAAATTATTTCGGTATTATTATTTCGAATCTAATTCGGTCCTTTCTCCTTTCTTATTTTCGATAACCTCTATTTATATTTCTTATTTTGCTTGATAACCTTCCTAGAAGCCAAGTGGGGAATCTAATTGGACTTATATAATTCAAGCTCTAATAAGCGCGGAATTAATTTAATCTCATTAGAATTAATTCTAGCTTATTAACCAAACATCATTCCACTAAAGATAATTAGTTGAACTCTTAAATTACTAAATATTATGAGAACATATGTTTCAAATAAAATGTCCAATTGCAAACTCTATTATGAACAGTATTATAGCCATCTACACAATAAAGGGTAAAATTACTGTTTTTTTTCCTATGTTGGTTTTTCCTTCTAAATCTCTCGTTTTACTCTATATGGTGATTAACATACAAGATCTCATCTTGGTGTTAAGACTTGATGAGTAGCTAGTCCTTCAAACTACTGGCGCCAGTTTAATCACGAATCTCCATAAAACGTCTAGAAGTGATGATGTCACTATAAACTCTTTATTTGAGTGAATGTTCCCTGATGCATGTTTCAATTAATAATTCCATCATGTAGACACTAGATTGATACTCTATAAAAATCCATTCCTATCATATTAAGAATTATAATGAAACACATATGAGTTCACCATTCATCAAGATTATGATTCATAATAAAAGAATGCTAAGGTGTATAATTTAAGATTAAAGTAACAGCCTACTTTATTCTTTAAAAACATATGTCATTCTAGATTCATTTAATAGTTTCATTATCAATAGTCAACTACTATCATGATATGAAATTTATAATTTCCTTAAAGTAAACTTCTTTACTTACACAGAGATAAATTGCAACACTACAGTCTAAACCATAATCAAGTGACCAACTTGATTATTCAAATATGAATCAACTAATTTAGATTCTAATAATATACATGTTTCCAATACATCCGCATGTATATGTATATTACTTAAAAAAGAATCCTTATACCTTATGACTAGATATATAATGCTCATACAAATAAAACCAAACTCTTTTGTTTCATTAATAATAAATATTTTCATTACATAAAATAACTAAAAGAACGTTAAGTTATATGTAAATACACTTGCTTTCTAAGGCATTACATTTACATAACTCCAACATATTAAACATATTTCATTGTTATAATGTTTTCACATCTCTCCTAGAACTATTAGTCGTAGACTAACAACAAGTTCTATTAATCTCGATTTTCCCTTAGATCATGTTTAATTAAGATATGATCATTAATTAAACTTAACCACTAAATAACTTATGACATGATCTCTAGATTCAATTAGGCATTCGTATTATGAAATTAAAAATGGACCAATCTAAGCAATAACCACACAAGGTCGGGTCATTTAACCTAGGCTATGTTATCCCTAATGATTAAAAATCATTAGTTGGTATATAAGAAACAAAATACAATAATTACATATTGTATTAACGATTCCAACAATGGTTTCATAATATAAACAATCTAACGATAATGAGAACATGATTATCCAAGCATGAATACCAATAAGTGTAAATTGCATCATGTTTTAAGGCATAGTTTGATATGTGTTTAGCCGTTAATTCAATCATTCAATATGTGTTTAGGTTAGAATTGTGTTGGTATGTTAATTATTTATGTTTTAAGTATTTTATGGGTTAGTATAAGTCTTTGAGCTTAAATATTATGTTTTTAAAGTACCTTGAGGTGTTTGCTAGTGTTTTAAGGTCAACATCAAAGAACGAAGGAGTTTCGGAGACATTCGAACTGAAACAATGGCCCACGATCATGGCGTGTCAGGCCACGATCATGATAGAAGCACCAGACTTGCCTATGATCATGGCTTACATGACACGATCATGACAGAAGCACCAAACTTGGCCTACGATGATGGCCTACATTCCACAATTGTGACAAAATCCTAAGAAATGGCCCACGATTGTGGCCTACAAGGCCACCAACATTAGGTAGACGCATAGGCACTCAAGAACGTCAAGTTTTAAGGAATGTTTTGGACCCTTCAGATGCCAAAAAACCATAGGGTTACCCAAAACACAAGATGATATTTAAAGAACAACAAAAGAGTCAAAGGGAGAGCTTTTAGCATCAAGCACCTTGAGAAACCCTAGAGAGAAATCATCAAGAGATAGAGGAAGAGAGAAGAGGAGAAGAAACTGACTCTATGAACTTCCTGGATTATGAGGTTTCTCAACGTCATTACCTCCCACCATCCATTTAGATTGTATTTCCTGTTATTTTCAAATTTATCATTGTACATAATTAGGTTGAACAATTGATGATAGGATCTAGAATGTCGAGGATGTTCTAAACTCACCTTTAGAATTTTATTCTTGAATTAATGAGAATTTGATTGTTTATATGTTTACTGGATACTGTTGTGGATGATTCTATGATTGCATAATTCGATAATAAACTGAGAGCATGAATCGAATAAAAAATGATTAAATTAGATTAATGAGAGTTAGATGATTTAATAGAAACGAGAATTGAATCAGATGAGATCTTGCATAGGTTTTCAAAAGTTTATTAGAGAATTTCAAAAGTAATTAAGGTTTTGGATAGGTTGTGAATTAACATATTGCAACCTCCATAATCTTATTAGGGTTTATGATTTAAGGTTAATCATTATAACTCGAGAGAGAGTAATCAACCCTAGAATAGTCTAGCACCAACAATCCAATAATTCATAATCAGCTAGGTTAGCATTAAAGATAGGTAAAATTCCCTTTATCTCAATTGGTAATTTCTTTCGTTTGATTATTGGGTGTGTTACAAATTGCTTAGTAATTGGCATTTCCTGTTTGATTCTTAATTTGATTGATTGAATTAAACTCTCATATTAGTTTTATGCATCTTGAATTTCTATTATTTATTTTTGTCTTTAGGTTTTAGGATTAGATTAGTTCCCTTCTCATGGGATCGACATCTTTGATACTACGTTAACGAACTGTTCGCTTGCGGATTATCGAGGGTTAATAATCAAAACTTACACACAACTAAACCTCATGACCAAGTTTTGGGTCCCAGGGAGCTTATTAGTTTAGTTCTTTAGTATAAGGCAATTTAGTTAATTTTTAGTTTATGTTATTTCTTTCTAGTTCTAAATTTGTGTTCTTGCGTGAACACAAAAATTACTAGAAGTTTGAGTCGTGCAACTAAAACCTTAGAGCTAGATATCACTCAATTAGAAAAATCAGTTAGGATAGCTCGGTGTTAAGAAGAAGAATAAAACACAAAAGCAATAATGGCTAAGGAATTTCAGCAAGTTTTGGATCACTGAGCGAACCAAGGATGTCAACAAAGAACCCTTATGGATTTCATGAGACCAGAGTTCAATATGGCTAACCAAGGAGTAGCTAGGCCACCTGTGCAAGCAACCTCTTTTGAAATTAAACCATCCCTACTAAACATGCTTCAACAAAATGTACAATTCTATATACTAACGAATGAAGATCCCAATGCAAATATAGCAAATTTTCTGGAAATTTGCGATACCTTTCAGTACCATCAGATATCAAAGGATGCGGTCAAAATTAGACTTTTCCCTTTTACCTTAAGAGATTGAGCAAAGGCCTGATACCATTCCCTCAACCTAGCTAATGTCACCACTTGGGATCAACTAGTTCGTGTCTTTTTAGATAAGTATTTTTCCCTTATTGAGACCATAAAGATAATCAAGGAGTTTACCAACTTCTAGTAAAGTGATGGGGAATCGATCTATGAAGCATGGGAATGATACAAGGACTTGCAACAAAAATGACCACACCTTAACTTACCTAAGGAGTTCTTGTTGTAAGCATTCTATAATAGAGTAACCCCACATACGAGAGGCACGATTGATGCATCTTCAAGAGGATCACTGATGAGAAAGACAGTAGATGAAACAGAAGAGCTAATAGAGGAGATGGCGAGTAATAGTTGCCTATGGACAAACCAGTGGAGTAGACAACCCACTACATTCTGAGAATAAAAAGGAGTTGTAGTTGTTGATCAAATGACTGAGATGTAGAAGAAAATTGAAACTTGACTTGACAACTTAACAACATAAAGGCTTCGTCCTCAGCTTCAGTAAAAGTTGTGCAACTAAAGTGTAAACTCTGTAGACAGATGGATTGTTTCTTAATGAAGGATAATGATTCGAAGCAAGGTAGTTATATGGGAGCTCACTATGGACGAATGATGAATAAATCCTTAACAGGATTTAATATGCCATACCTTATATCATTTATTGTATCAATCATTGTACCATTCTCATTATATAAATATTTTGTATTCGTATAGCCTTCTATATAGAAGGTGCGATCTTTTGAATATATCTTAATGCAAACCTAGAATTGAAATAATCTTCCTAATTTCTCAATCATTCAAATCAAATTAGCTCACTTTTCTATAATGTCCCATTATATCTAATCATCCATGATTTTATAATAACATTAAAGATAGTAAACATTAATTCAATTATCTGAAATTAGAAACCAAGTAAAAAGGGTCTCTAAATTTGATTTGCATGTAGCTTCAAAGGATCCTTACACAATATAATTTGAGAATATGACTTATATTATCATTATTGGTAAATATACACACAGAATATGATTCATATGTTATAATATTGACTCTCTTTTATTAGAGCATAAGTCTTTTCTCAAAAAATATATAGATGACAATTCAGGGCATACGTAGTGCCTAACTTAAGTTCACTAATTTTTTTTATTTAATCCAACATTTAGTACTCACATCAATACTAGTGTTGTAAGCCTTGAGCTCTCATATATAACCTAGATAAATCACATAAAGCTTGTTAAATGGAGGCAATCACTTGCATAGGAAGGCATTTGTTATCTATCTAACATTCTTTTTATATTTAGAACTAAATGTTCAGAACTCATTTAAAATTCATTCTGGAATATAAGGCTTTAAAAAAATCAAGCATTCATATGTTTCTAGGAACATGGTTTTCATTTAAAATTCTCAATTAAACACATATTACATCAAGTATTTGATGACTAATAAACTATCATCGTCAATGTTATGAATAGTCAATAGACATATTCATTTCTCTTGACATAGCTATACTTGATATCTTTGTGTTTGATTTGATATTGATATTTGGACTCTTTAGTATTGTCTTTCAATATACTTGTTTACTTAACATAGTATGTATAAGACTACTAATTTCTTTAAAATAGAGAACCATTTTTATCTCTTGTTCTTCTTGTGGCATCCGTGGATAGTACCTATTGCTTATGTGCTCATCTTATCAATTAGCGTCATAAAATGCTTTACTACCTTGCATACGAAACTTTTCAAGTCTTCCATTGATATATATACCTTATAACATCAAGAAAGCTCTACTTAAACAAAACTTAGAGATTATAACCAGCAAGGTATATGCAACCTTATATTCTTCATTTCGATCATGGTTAATAGGTAATTTATTTGTTAACTTAATTATTTACTTACATCACTAACTATCAATATAAATCATCCAACTAAAATTATAAAATTACACTTTTAGCATTGGGTCTTTTAACAAATCTAAATTGTCTTTTCCAGTCATACTACATGATTACGATACTAATGTAATATAGCACTTAATGTAGGACTATTTTAGACCATAGATTAAGTTTAACAATCTGAACATGTAATGTTGTTTAACAATCTGAACATGTAATGCTCTTATCCCTTATGAATGAACTTAGTTGTTGTACCATATAGATTCCTTCATCTAGTTCTTTACTTAAGAACATAGTCTTTAGATCCATTTAATGTAAAGATCCATTCCAACTACTAAGGTTATAATCAGAGAAACCAACGTAAACTTTATAATAAATAAGAATTTCTTCTTACAATCAATTTTGTCAATTATGTGCATCCTTTTACCACTAGACACGCATTGTATCTTTCAACGTTATCATCAATCTTTTACCTAACATTTGAAGAACACATTTATTGATGGATACACGTCATTTCATAAGATTATCTAAGTCATATACTTAGATTAAACTCATTAAAGATCATACTTCTTCTATTGATATAACTCATTCATCCTTGGCAATACTAGATGGAGCCTTTTTATATTCCTCAACTTATTATTTTCTTTTGGAACTACTACAAAGGTTATTCCTTTCATACAAAGGTTATTCCTTTCAACTTCAAAATTGTGTTCAGAATGATTTACTCATAATATAGGCATAATGAAAATTTAAGAAATGATTTCTCCATATTCATATTACTCCCACGTGAAATAGATTATGGTAAAGAGCTCCTATTTGGTTACAATTGTGATTTATGAAAAACTAATCCCTTCATCTCCTAAATTTCTCCGACTTGGATGAATAATATTTAATTGGTCTTATCTAACAAGATCATTTTGATTCATGTCTATCGTATAAGGATATGTTTAAAACTACTTTATTTGAGAAAATCATTCTCTAAGAATGAGATATCATATGATACAAAGTCAATTGCCTGTATTTTGGACATATACCCTTTGGAATGTTCATAAATATCTTTTAAAGATACTCTTCTTCCCTTTGGAACCTAAATTTCCGTACTTATAAGAGGGACCATGAATATAGTTAACAAACTTACTCTTATGAAAATCAAATATGGTTAATTATGTCTCTTATCTATTCATATCTCCCAACATGGAGGTAAGAATATGTAGCAACTTACACTAGACCAGTATAAGGTAAAATATAACTAACATCTCTCAGTTCACTATGTTTGACTTTAGCTTCACCTGCCTTATCATTGACTTCTCCTATTCAAATTCTCATTTATGATTTATTTGTTTATTACAATATATAACATAACATCATTATATATGTTATTTAAGCCAAAGAGTTCTTTTACATGACCACATGCCCAATAGTTTTCTTATCTTGAGTTATAGTATACTTCTATTATAATTTCATATAATGAGACAAGAGCCTTTTTTTCCCTCTTCCAATACATATTAGATTTCCATACTTTCAAATTTCTAAATTGTCACCATTAAAATTTTCACATCTAGTGAATTCTAAATCAAATATTTTAGAAATATTATTCATTTTTCCCAATACATATGTCCATAATGACACATTTAATATATTATTGTTATCAATTTCAATGAATTTAATACAATATTATAAATAGAAACTTTAATTTTTTTACAATTATCTATGGAATTAAAAGGTCACTATGTTTCGAATCACCATCCATATAATAGTTGATCAATAATTAATCATTCTATTTAGGTGTTTCTATTTATGAATATGAATATATCAAGTATGATACGTATAACATGTGAATACACACACACACACACACACATACATATATATATATATATATATATCAAAATTGAAAGAACAATGCATTTCAATAAATAAATAATATTCAGAATTTAACAATTACAACAAACAACTAATTTACTTGGGTATCCTCAAATATCAAACAAAAATGACTTACAATTTTTTACTAAAATTATAAAATTTAATGAATCCTACAAATATGAAATTTGAAAAAATCTATAGGGAATTGAGTCTATTATTTTTTATATGAATTATTGAAATTCATATCTGGTAGTGCCTCATAAAACTATAAAAAATAACTAAACTTAAAACTATATCTAGTGATAAGTCTAGGTCAATCCCACAAAGCGTGTGTGTAAAGCTTTTATAATGAAATGAATTGGTGTTTAGGATATTTGGGGGTTTTGTTGATTTTGAAATAAAAAATAAAAAGAAATTGAATGACAAAAGCAAATTAAAAAAGAATAAAAAAAAGTGATAAAAATGATGAATATGTTAGGGATCTGGTCTTCGATTGAATCTTGGCCTACACACAAATAAGCATATTTCATTATTTTGTTATTTTTATACCTTTCCTAGCAACAATTAACTGTAGGTTAACAATAAGCTCTGTTAACCCTGGTTTTTCCTTACGTCGTGTTTAGTTAAAACAAGCTCTTTTACTATCCTAATATCAAGCAAACTAGAAAAAGCACTCTAGATTTAGTTGGACAATCACATTATGTGTTAGGAAAATAAATTAATTAAGGTAACAACCACATAAGCTCGGGTCATTTAACCAAGTTCATGTTATCCCTAATGATTTGATGCCATTAGTTACTACAAATGAATCCAAACAAAACAATTACATATCGTATTCAAGGGGTTTACATAAAAAAATCTAATAGAGCATTAAAATCATTCTTGCACAACACCCAATTCAACAAACATATGATAACATAAACAATCCCTAAAAGAGAAAGAACATAATACAAAATGGAGAAGTGCTCAAATGTGATGTGTGGCTTTGATTTCACCTTAGAATCGGAATAGAGAAACCTAGCCCTCCATGGGCCTCCAAAGAATGGGAGTTCTATCACCTCTTTAGCTCCAAAACTGATCCATTATTGTTTCATCACCCAAAATGTCAATTTATAGTAAAAATTAGGTTTCTAAGCATATACACATTTTGATATACGATCATGTATGAAATTGTATAAGTCAATTAAATTTGAAACTCATAAAGATACACGTGTATCCAACTATGTAATTCCAAAAATGTTCTTCCAAATGTACACATGACCATATAAGTATATAAACGGTCGTGTATCTTCCAGTTCCTACTAAAATGTTGTGCTTCCTGTAATCATCCAATCCTAACCCTAATCCATCTCCTTCTTATTCCATAAGGGAATTGAGTTTAAACATCAAAATGATGGCTTAACGAATGTTCTCTTAACTTATTTTAGCTTTTATACTTCCAAATTTTACCTAAAATCAAATATAAACTAAAATGAGTATCTTAAGCGTTCCATAACAATAATCACTGAATGTTAAGAAGTGAATGTATAAACAATTAAGAACACATTAATTTCTCCTACACATAGATTTTGACTGTCCTTGGGCAAAATAACAAAATCAAGTTACAAACTAAACACTTTTACAATTTTCAAATTTCCCGAGAATAGATAGTCATAAGAAAAGAGAATAAATTTTAAAACCATAACAAGAAATCAACATTCAATACCTCTACTCATCAACAATCATTCCTTTTAGAAACTAAGCAATCTAGTAGTAGGCTTGGATAAAATGTGTAAATAGAATTGATCTATAGGTACACTCAAAAACCATTTATGATCATGACATTCCATAAATTTGCATATCATTTTATTTTTCCAACACTAGGATTCATATGCATAATTATGAATCAAAGGACTTTTTAAGGTTATAAAGTGCGTAAGCTTCAATGTGAGACGTGTTTAGATAATGTAGCACAAAAGCCAACAAAGTTAATGAAGCACAAAAGCCAACAAAATTAGTGAAGCAAGAGTAACACTCAATGTAATATCAAGCGCAAAAACTAACATTCACCCAAAACTAGGTATCATCAGCTCTGATGAATGCAGAAGCTATGTTTCACATCCCAAATTCAAGCTTTCACACCACAAACCATATGACGTATAAATCAATCGCAATAATTAATGACAAGCAATACATTATAACCATAAGTGGTGATCCTTCAAAACAACATATACCTCATATGCATCATACTCAAAAATCACCGATTCCATAAAACTTTAGGAGGAAAAACTCCTCATAAATAACTTTGCAAAACAAATGCATTTCCTGCTTGATAATTTTATTTAAACATAATTTTCCTTTTTTCTTTCTCTCTCCTTTTTCAATAAAAATTAAAAGAAGCTATATCAATATTGGAACTCATTGTTAAGAGATAAAATGACATTCCAACAACTATAGCCAACCCACATATATGCACATCCTAATTGATTAATCAAGGCAACAATCACATCATCTCGGGTCATTTAAAAAAGGTTATGTTATGCTTCGATTTTTACATATAAATATACAAATACGTAATTTACTTAATATCTTATTGATAATAAATTAAGATTTATTATGAAATAATTTATATTTACAAAATATGAAATTATTTTAAATTTAACTATATTCAATTATTTTACCTTTCTGTATAAAATATAATTATCTATCATCTCATAAACAAAATGATTATATATTGCATTCAAGATTCTAGCAATGGGTTTTTATAAAAACAACCTAATGAATGCATTCAGATCATCTTTATATAAATACCCAAATCAATAAACATAAGATAACATAAATAATCCCTAAAGAGAGAATGATTAAACTTTACACAATAAAGAAGTGCTCAAATGTGATTTTTGACTTCAATTTCACCTCCAAACTAAATTGATGAAGCTTATCCCTCCATGGGTCACCAAAGAATGTGTGCATTGCCTCTGGTTTGCTTAAAAAACCAATCCATGTTATGTTTAGCCACTCGAAGGTCATTTTATATTAAAAGTTAGGGTTCTAGGGAGTCATACAGTTAGATACTAGCCACATATCCAACCATCTATGTCATAAAATTATGCCCAATTCGTGTACTTACATACATGGCCATGTATCTCCTAGATTGTGTTAAATTGATGTCCTTCTAGAAATTTCTTGTCTAGTCCTTACCCTAATCCATCTCCTTCTTATTCAACAAAGACAATTGAGTTTGAACATCAAAAGGATGGCTCAAAGAATATGCTTTTAACTCATTTTAGCTTTTGAACTTCCAAATTGTACCTAAAATGAAATAGTGACTAAACTGAGTTTCTTAAACATTTCATAGTATTAATGACTAAGTGTTGTGGAATAAATGTACAATCAATTAGGCACATATCAACCAACATTTGAAACAATCACAAAAGGCACCAAAATTTGAAACAATCACATAAGAACAAATTGAAAGAAAAAAAACACTCCCTAGGTGAGACAACTTCACAATACTTTAGCTAATGATTTAAGACATAATCCCTCATAATAAAGTTATCTTAGCTGGTATTGTGGAAACAAGAATTAGGAAGGATGATTATAAGTTGTTGTTTTATTTTCCAGCTAAATGGTAATGCATTTCTTAACTATCTAGTCATCCAAATGGTAGAATTTTTGTCCTCTATGATTCTACTTCCTTATCTATTATCTCTTTGTGCATAACAAATTAAATAATGTGTTTAGAGGTATCCCTAAGACAACTCAACCAAAGAGTAAGCATCTCCTTTATCTATGCACATAACAGTGCTTATCAAAGAAATTTCCTATGGAATCACATTAAGGAAATTGCAAGCACTCATACAACCCCCTGGATGATTTCTGGTGACTTTAATTCATTTTTAAAGGTTGAGGAAGCTAATGCTCTGAGGGTTGTCTATACTCTACATAGGGAACATGGAAATTGTCTAAGAGAAGCTCCATTGTAACATCCCATTCTTGTCGGAAGGTTAAAATGATAAATGGGAGCGATTAATGAGAGTTAGGAATGCATTTCCATATTCATGCATATTATGTCATGCACATGCATATGAATGGTGAAGTTGTGGCATATGAAAATGATTGTACATGTATTCATGAATAATTCCGAGTATAATTTGATTGAGTTGTGATTTTTAGGTGTTTTGAGAATTTTGAATTTATCTATATTGAAATTTCTATTAGTTAGTAAGAATATTGTATTTGTGAATTTGGTGAAATTAGGCATAAATTTTGGAAAAAAATTATAGAAAATAGGAAAAAGACATCAAATGAAGATTTGGAAATAGTTGAATTGTAAAGATGAGAGTTAGGGGAGTTAGTTTCAAAAGAAACTAAGTTAGAGCTTAGATGTGAGGGAAGTGACAAATGTCACTTAGGCTTGGGACTTTGCTAGAAGTAGATCACTATTTTCTGAAAGTTGAAAGGTTAAGTTATATGTCTAAGTTCATTCTTCATTGAAATCATCTCCAAATTTTCTTCCCATACACAGAGTTTTTCATCGAACCCCTTCTAAGAGATTCCTCTACTTTTCCTTTCCTACACCAAACCTACCTTGCTATTTGTGTCTTCTACCCTAAGAAAAACTAGAAGCTGGTCATTGTACACGGTGAAATACATAAATTGCATGAAGTTGAGGGCTTGAAGATTTTGGAGTTTTCAACAGGTAAGTAGTGAATAAATCTTTTAGAGTTGGTGACTTATGAAAAAAGTTAAGGAGTTACTGTCATCTGTATGGAAAGTGACATTTAAGTGTATATTCATAAATACTAGGTGGTTGGGAGGAAATAAAATTTGGATATAGTGTTAATTTTAGTTTTTGAAAGATTATTAGTGATTAGGTGAAGAAAAAGGGATGTTGGAGTTGAGATAGTAAAAACTTGATCTGAAATTTCAGTAAAACTTTTGTACCAATCTAGATAGATTCATCAAAATGGCCTTTATGAAAGTTATAAATCTTCCTTTTCATCTTCCCAACAGTATATAGTATGAAAACTATAGACATCTGAGCTGAAAGTCAGGGTCCTTATAAGGGAAGATGTTCAAAAGTGAAATTTACTTCTTCTGTCTGTTTGCTTCTTCTGTGATGATGTCATCTTCTTCTTTGTTCCTTCTGAGTTTCACTCCTCCTGTGTTACTGTTCATGAACTCCTTCTGTGTTACTGTTCATGACCTTTTGTGTTACTGCTCATGAAATCCTTCTATGTTACTGTTCATAAACTCCTTCTGTGTTACTGTTCATGAACTCCTTCTGTGTTACTGTTCATGAACTCCTTCTGTATTACTATTCATGAACTCCTTCTATGTTTTGTTCCTTCTGAGTTTCGCTTTTTCTAAGTTTTCTTTCTTTTGTGTTTTGTTCCTTCTGAGTTTCAGTTCTTCTGAGTTTTCTTCCTTTTATGTTTTGTTCCTTCTGTGATTTGTTCCTTATGTGATTTGTTCCTTTTGAGTTTCGCTTCTTTTGAGTTTTCTTCCTTCTATGTTTTGTTCCTTCTGAGTTTTACTTCTTCTGTGTTTTGCTAACGCGTCTTCTTCTGTGTTTTGCTGACGTGTCGTCTTCTATGTTTTGCTGACGTGTCTTTTTCTGTGTTTTACCTCACTTCTTCTATCTTTTTACTTCTTCTGTGTTTTGCTTCTTCTGAGTTTCGCTCCTTTTGTTTTTTTTTCACCTGGCCATAACTTCTTCTCTTGACATCCAAATGAATTGATTCTTAAACCATGGGACTCGTAACACACTTCCCTACATCTCCACCTAAAAATCTTAGCCATTGGAAAAGAATTTAGAAAGATTGAGTGAGAAACGTGGAACAGGTACGATGTGTGCATTCTTAAAGTTTTATGAACTGGGGTTATTCCACTGAATGTACTTCAATGTTTTGATTATGTCTGGATCTATAGGATTCCGAATGAGTAATGAATTGTAATTTCGATGGTTTTAGTGAGACATAAACTTAAGTATGAATTATACTTAGATGAGTTTTGGATATAAGACTGATAATGTGATCGGAATAAGGGAAAGATACCCGGGATTGTCATGAATATGCATTGTATGTAAGTTATTTCATACACGTGCATCATTGGATACTTATGATTGAAGAAATTGTGATATTGTGTATATTATTTGTTATAGAGGAGCAACTGAAATGTCAATCTCCAGACGTTGCCGGATCTTTCAAGCATTAGCTTTGGGAGAAACTTGTGAGTAACCTAGACTCTCACTTAATTAATTGTTTGCTTAAATTACATTTTGAATAATGAATGAATGAGATTTGATTGTAGAATTTGGACAGAAGGTCTGATGACTGTGAAATGTGGATTGGGTTATTGAAGTGCGGCTTGAATGTGAATATGGAGACCTAAATGCTTAGAATGTGATTAATTTCTGTACATGCATTCTATGCATGAATGCTTGAAATATAATGGCAGTTGTGACCAGAGTAGCCAACGATTAGAGCTTAAAGCTCAATGTGTGGAAATGAGCTTCGAGCTCAAAAATGTTTTAGAGCCTCTAGGTCAACGTATAATGAGCCCTGTATCCTCTTCGGATAAGGGACGGTTATTAATAAGTCTGGTATCTAAAATAAATACGGGATAGTTCAGGCACTCAATCACAACAACGTAACAATTAGAAAAGAGCCTCATGAATATTTGATATGCATTTGGTTATGTATGTTTGATTGATGGAAATGCATGATTTGCTTCTGTTTAAGTGAAAATGTGATACATATGTAGGGTGCAAATTTATGAAAAAATTGTTATGTGAATTGATGTGTTGTATGAATTGAGTGAACCATCAATGATGGTTACCTCATTGAGTTCGCAAAACTTCACCAAAATTGCAACGTTGTCTTTTCAGGATCGAGAGACGACCCTAACTACTGAGACGCTCCACTACCGTGTAAATTGTGCTTTAATAAGTAAAGTCATGGCTCAAAGGTGGATCAACTAGGATTTTTGGATGGCTTAGATAGATTTGATATATTTTCCTCTTTCATGTAGTACTTTTGTACTAGGTTTTGTTAATGTATATGTAGAAGAGGTTGAAAGACACAATGTAGACTTTTAATTTGAGAAATGAAATGAAGAAAAAATTGGTTTTAATAATATTGTGATTTGCTATTGATGCTTTATAAGTGATAAATGGTACGATGCCATTTGAAGTGAGTGTAGTGATCAAACGTAGCTCGCCCTTATCATAGGATATATATCGGAAAGACCTCCGGCGTCCTGGTGTGTACCCGCAGTAAGGGGACGCTACAGATAAAACTTTATTTATTAAGAGAAAGGATAATGATTTACTTATAATGCAAATATATATTGATGACATAATATTTGGTGCAACTAATCCATATTTTTATGAAGAATTCTCAGCATTAATGCAGGAGGAACTTGAAATGAGCATGATGGGAGAATTATCATTCTTTCTTGGATTACAAAACAGACAAACAAAAAATGAAATCTTCATCAACCAAGATAAATACACAAAGGAAAACATCAAGAAATATCATTTTGAGAATGTCAAACCGATAAGTACTCCCATATATACTAGAACTAAATTTGATAAAGACGAAGAAGGCAAAGCTACGGATGAGACAATGTATAAAGGAATGATTGGATCACTATTATATTATATCTTACAAGCTTAAGACCAGACATTATGGGTAGTGTGTGTCTTTGCGCATGCTTTCAATCAAATCTAAAAGAAGCCACCTTCAAGCAGTCAAAAGAATCTTTCGATATCTCCATAGAACTATAGACTTTGGACTGTGTTATCCAAAAATTGTTTCTTTGACATAGTGGGTTATTGTGATGCAATTATGCAGGTGAGAAAGTTGATTGAAAAAGCACGAGTGTTCGCTGTTAATTTCTTAGAGGATATCTAGTATCTTGGTCTTGTAAGAAGTAAAATTACACAACGCTTTTGATGACTGAAGAGGAATACCTAGCAGCTGCTAACTGTTGTGCTCAAATCTTATGGATGAAGCATCAACTATAGAATTTTTCTCTAAAATTTTCTCACATTCCTGTATTATGTCATAATATGAGTGCAATAAATCTTTCTAAAAACCCTGTGCATCATTATAGGACTACGCATATAGAAATCAAAGATCATTTTCTTAGAGATCATGTTTTAGAAGGAACCATTGATTTTTTGCATGTTAATATTGAGAATCAAGTAGCTGACATTTTCACTAAGCCACTTTCTGAAGATAGATTTTGCGTGTTAAGAAAAGAGATTGGAATGTGCAAACTTTCTGATTTTGTTTCTACATGAATATTCTCTAATACTTGTCTTTGTATGCTCCTTCTATTCTAATTCCTTGGAAACTCTATCTTAGTATAATAAGCCCGTTTTAGTTTAAAAGGCTCCTTTGTTTTAGAAGACTCCTCTTCTTTTAAAAGGCATCTCTTAAGTTGATGTTCCAAGTGACATGTGTACTAAAAAGGTAAATTTTTATTGTTTCAACATTTAAAGATGGGCGTAAAGTTCTGATAAGTGGCTGCACAGGCCTGTCAGAAGATATGTAAACAATCACACTTCCTGCATTAGCTTACGATTGTTCATCTTCACATAAGATCAATGCTCAAGAAATGCCTAATATACCAGAGTCAAACTTCTCTTCTCTACCCAGCCTCACTGTTCTTCGAAGTGCCGCTCTTGACTCTTTGCATTCTAACTTTTTGTTTTTCATCTAAAATCTTCTAAACCTCATCTATCGCTCTTACAATGGCACAAAACAGATCAAAAGGAAAAAAAGAAAAAGAAAACTCCATCTTCTACTAATAGTCATGGTGAAGCTCATGTTATTGAACCTATCTCCTCTAAGCCCTAAGTATCAGAAGTGCACTGGGTAATAAAAGATGACTCAGATGAAGAACATTCTTAGCTAATTAGACAATCACAAACCATAGGAAATATTGCAAAGCAAGTTGAGAAAATTTTTGAAAAAAAACTTGATGCTAAAGAGAAAGAGGAAGAAGAACCCATAAAAAGAAAAAGAGAAGAAATAAAGAAGGGAAAAGTGCATGGGGTTGAAGAAACTATAGATAGAAAATAGTTGTTTCATGAAGAGATGGTTCCAAAAAAAAGGGCAAAGAAGATAAAAATAGTTGCAGAAAAGGAAGACATCAATACCACAAAAAATGTTTCAATCAATAGAAGCTGAAGTTCGTCATAAAATGTAGTATAAGAAAAGAAAGGTAGTTTGTGGGTGGATCTTGTCTCCCATGATGTTTGATGACATAGTATACCCGTCTCTCCTTCTTTATGATCTAGAGTTATTGGCATCTTTCAAAAGTAAATGAGACAGTATGTGATGAGCTAGTCAGGATATTCTACACACATACGAGAAAGGAAGAAATTAATAGAAAACTAGCCATTGTCTCATGGGTGAATGAACGTGAAATTTTAATTTATAAGGAAATATTAGGAGATATATTGGAAGTAGCTCCTATAGGGAGAACTAATTTTCCTTGACATAAGTGGGATGTTAATGATCTAGAGTTAGTCAAAGTTGTCAAATTCATTTGCCTTCATGCTGAAAACATCTAAGATGGGAGACCTTGGAGCAAACAATTAGACCTAATTTCATGATCCCTTGCATCACTTTCAACTACTTCAATTTTTTCCAGGAGTAGCTCAGTTGAAAGGTGCAATTTGTTGGACACCTATGTGGAGTATAATCTACTAGAAGGGAACATAATGAATCTTCCAACTATGATCTTGAGGTTTACCGTAGATAAGAGGAATCATAAGACTACCAATAATTGCTTACCTTAAGGAATGTTGCTCTCCAAGGTCTTCAATCATTATGGAGTTCTTTTTGCAAATCTAAATTGGTATGCAACGACTAAGTTTCACCATTCCATTCCCTATCAATTTGGATACAGAATTCAAAACAATGTCTGGGTAGACAAAAGATTTGAAAAAGTATCAGAAAAATTAGATCCTACTCTAGACCAACAAACCCTTATTCCTCCTCAGGATGAAAACAGTGCAAATCTTCAACAACATCTAAAGGATATTCAAGCCAATCAAGAACAAATAGATAGCATGCAGAATCAACTTCTTGACATGCAGCTTAGAAGAATCCTTGAATCTATTCAATAACTCTGTTGATACTTGCTTTTAGCTTGGCTTATTTATACTGATGGTTTTGTTTGATGCATCATTTGCTCTATTTCATTCTGTTTTATTTCCTCGTTATACTTTATTTCTTTTTGATAATGACAAAGGGGGAGAGTTTATATGATATATTTTTTCACATATGATGATATATTTCTAAATGCATATTTCTCAATGTTGTTTGAATATATATGTGATTGATTACACTATTGAAATTATGAAATATGTGATATATAAATGATAGGTTCCTTTTTTAAGAGACAGGCTCCTGCTAATTATGACTAACCATATAAAAGTCATTGGTATCTTTCAAAATCATCTATTTTCTCTTTGAATTTTAAAAATTATATCTATTATTGCTTTTCATTATCAAAAAGGGGAAGATTGTTAGCTCAAGGTTTATATATAACGATTTTGATGATAACTATATAATATTTCAAAATTTAAATTGGATTTATTTCCTTGTACAATTAACGATGTTATTCTCAAAATGAAATAAAATCATAGTAAATACGTTTTCTCTTATAGGAACCTTTTTTATGAACTTACCTTATTAGAAATGGTTTATCCAAAATAATCCTACTAATTATGAAGGTCATATGTTAGCTCCGTAATTTGTTGGACCTTGAACTTTTCTTGAAAATTAGAAATTATTAAATGAAATTAAATGAGGAAATATGGTATGATTCCTTGTAATGAATGAAAAGTATAAATGAATCTATGAGCATTTGATGAAATGAAAGACATTTGGGTTTCCTTGTGTTTTGCATATGTTTGATAAAAAGATGAGGTAGTATGATGTTGAACATGGCCTCGTCCAATGAATAG
>JANIPM010000009.1:11928106-11940901 GCA_027478405.1 Erythroxylum cassinoides
AGTGAATGCAATGCAACCTATCAGTCTGTCCCAATTTACCAAAATGCCCTTGCTAACAGTAACGGGATGTTACATGTTGTGCATAACATATGTATATGGATATGTTCTTTGTTACTGTATCTTTCCAAAGGTATATTATATGCTAAAATAGAAGTTAAAATGAGTGAAAAACGATAGCCTGAAGTAGGTGGCTGGAATTTCTGAAAAATCTAGGTTTAAGCATGTATTTCCCGAGAGTTTAGCCCATTTACCAACTTGTTATAGTATTGCTCTACATGAGATATTTATAAGGATAGGTTCCTTGTCACATTATGTTTCCAACAATATATTACATGCTCATATCAGAGTTAAAAATGAGTGAGAAATGATAGCCTAAAGTAGGCATTGTGACTATATGGTGCAGCAGCTATTGCAGCCACACAGTTGCATCTCACACACATCCTAGCAACGCATGGGGAGCTTGAAGCCATCCCAAAGGGTGTTTCGGCCCAAATTTTGGCTAGAGACTACTTTTGTTGTGGTCTTTTGATCTATGTGATCAAATTGCCATTTTACCCCTCTTTGATTTATTAACAATTTTTCAAATATTAAGTTATTTGTTAACCCAATTTGAAATTTTACTTAATTGCATAAGTGAAATAATTTTTTGGGCTATTAACTTGGGTTTTCATGCTTGATAATTGTGTATTATATTTATAAATTTATGTTGCATTTCATACATTTTATGAGTTGCAATTTATTATTTATTTCATTTATGTGTTAAAAGATTGTTATTTATGTTAGTAATAAATTAGTTAATTATTTTTCTATGTTACTAATTGTTAATTAATGCTAATGGGCATAAATTAAATTAAAAGTAATTATTAGGCTAAATACAATTAGGCTCTTAATATTGCTTATGTTATTAGTGATGATTACTAGAAAGTTTGCAAAATTTTTGAACTGATAATGTAAGTGAGAGTTAAGTTGACTAATTGAGATTAGCATAGATAGATATATGCCTTAATTAAACCTGTGCAATAATGTTGTGAAATGGAAACCAAAAGCTCGATATTGAGATAACCAAAGGAGAGAAATTTGATGGTAAAAAATATGACATTTGATATAGTAAGGTTCAGTACCTTCTTAGTGAGAATGAGTTGCTCGACTATCTAACCACCAACATGAGCCCAACCAAGGCTAAGAATTTGGCCCAACATCGTCGTGACCATGACGCTTATGCCCTTTAGTAAAAGAAGGATAGAAGTGTGCGCTTTACGTTGTTAGTTTGCATGCACGGCGACCTTATTAAGGAGTTTAAGAACTACCCAACTACTATGGAAATATGGGAATAATTGCACCTAAAATATGGAGGGACAACAGCCATAACGCTTTATGCCTTAACGCTTAGGTTCAATTAATACATGATGGACCCTAAGCATAGTATAACTGAACATCTTAGGGTGATGTCCTCCATGATTCGAGAAATGAAGGCAGCGGGCTCTAACTATCATTAGGTCAGTTCCCGAGTTCTCGTGGGGACAAGTGAAGTTGGTCCTTACTCATAATAAGGCCATTAAGACCTTTGACGACATTTCCCACCATTTGGAGCTTAAGACGGAGTGTAGAAATGCAAATTGTAGTGTTGTTGCATTAATTGCACAAAAGGGCCAAGAAGGGAAAAACTAATAACCAAGGACCTCGAGAAGGGCAAGGTGCAAAATATCATAGAATCAAGAGCGTGGGTAAAAAGGATAAGTCCAAACTTATGTGCTTCAACTACAGAAAGAAGGGACACTTTGCTCAGGAGTGTACTAAGCCCCGTGAGGTTTATCCTTACTTACCTTCTTTGGTACGTGCTTTTGTTTGCGCACATGCATTTTTAGCTCGTTCTCTCCATGAATGGATTATAGATACGGAGCAACAAAACATATGACCTACAATTGTGTAAAATTTGTAGATTAACATCGATTACCGACAGATAAACATTTTGTAACTATGGGGAATGGAGTGAAGGAGAGAGTTCTTGGTGTAGGAACCTATCAACGTACTTTGCGCAATGGACGCAGACTGCTCTTACGTGATATGCTTCATGTACCCACTATTTGATGTAATCTACTTTCAGTATTGGCACTAGTAAACTTAGTGTTTTCTTTTCTTATTAGTAAGAATAGTGACCATTTATCTTGATGACACCCTTTATGGTCATGAGTTTTTTTTAATAGTTTATTTATGATGGATTTAGAAGATGTACCTAAATCTCATAAATGTTTTACTCATATTGCTTCTTCTTCTTCTTCTGTTGATATTGAATTTGAGTTTGTTAAATGGCATGCTCAATTAGGACACATTGGACACGATAGAATTTCCAGATTGGCTAGAGAAAGGCTAATGAGTTCTCTGGCTAATGTAAGTCTACCTACTTATGAGCCTTGTCTTGCTTACAAAACTAGTAGAAAGTCTTTTAGTAAAGCTAAGAGGGTTCACATCCTCTAGAGTTGATCCACTTTGATATTTGTGGGCTCATGAATGTGACAGTGCATAATGGCGTGACTTACTTTATCACATTTATAGATGAATTCTCATGATATGGTGTAGTATTTCTATTGTCTCATCGCTCAGAAGCTTGTATTATTTCAAACGCTTTGTAGTTAAGGTTGAGAATCAGAAAGAGAGGAGATAGAGGCCAAGAGTATCTCTTTGATCAATTTAGAGAATTTTTTAAGAATAAAACACCAACAGTTGATGATTCCTGGAACTTTGTAACAAAATGGGGATGCAGAGAGAAGGAATTTAACTCTATTGGACATGGTTAGGTCAATGATGACTCAAGCCAACCTCCTGATTAAGTTTTGGGGGGATGCCTTTAGGGCGGTGGCATACATCCATAACCGAGTGCTCATTGAGTTTGTCCTAACTACTCCATATGAATTACGGAATGGAGAAAAGTTTAATTTGGAAGGCTTAAGGCCGTGGGGATCTACTGGTTATGTTCACCATTCTTCTCCTTAGTTTGGGAAGTTAGGTTTTAGAGCTAATAAATGTGTGTTTATTAGATATTGTGAGCATTATAAGGGCTATGCGATGTATGGTGAACATTATGGAGGGCTCACTGAGGTTGAGTCTCGAGATGTGGATTTTTTGGAGGATGATTTCCCTAGTATTGGTGAGACCGAACAAAGTCTTAAACTATAAGAGGGAACATCAAAACAAAGTGTCATAAATGGATTTGGATTCACAATCCATTCTGATAACTATTGAGGTCAGTAGGAGCATAGAACGTAATTCTCAGTCTCCATAATTGCATAGGAGCCAATGTGGAAATGTTTTGTGTAAACCCTTTAAAATAGAAGGTAGATCTTTCTTAAGCATTTTTGTTGATGTTAATGAGTCTTCTTCTTTTGAAAACGCAACGAAGTCATCATTTTTTAGTAAGTGGCTTGCAGCAATGGAAGACGAGATGGAATCCATGGCTAAGAACCGTGTGTTAGACTTAGTCATTCTACCTGTTGGGCAGAAAACTATTGGAAACAAGGGGGTCTTGAAGGTTAAGCATAAGGCAGATGGATCAATTGATAAGTATAAGGCCCGATTAGTGGCGAAAGGTTACACCCAAAAGGAACATGTAGACTACAATGAGATATTTTCTCCTGTGATCATATTTATGTCTTTTTGTCTAATCCCATCTATTATTGCACATTTAGATTTGGATTTGCTCCAAATGGATGTGAAAACAACATTTCTTAATAGAGAAATAAATTAAGAGATATATATAGATCAACCAGTTAGGTTTTGGGCAAAGGGACAAGAGCACAAAGTGTGTCATTTGAGATGTTCCATTTATTGTCTGAAACAATCATCTAGGCAATGGTATCTTAGATTTCATCAAGCCATTACATTGGTAGGCTTTACGATGATTGAAGAGGACCATTTTATATACATAAAGAGATAAGAGAATGTGTCTCTTATACTCTCTTTATATGTAAATGATTTTTAATAGTTGGGAATGATATAAAGAAGATCACTGCCACTCAAAAATGATTGCCCTTTACTTTTGAGATGAAGGACATGGGTGAAGTAGATTATGTTCTCGGGTTTAAGATCTTGAAGGATCATTCTAAGAGATTTTTTAGTTTGTCTTAAAAAACATATAATAATAGGGACTTGGGATGTTTCCATATGCATAACTACAAACCTGTTGACACTCCAATGGAGAAGGGCCTATACCTAAGAATGGATCAATGTATTAAAACAAAGGAAGAAAAAAAGTAAATGGCTAAGGTGCCATATGCACGTGCTGTCGGTATTCTAATGTACACTATGGTTTGTACTTGACCCGACATATGCTTTGCAATTGGCATAGTTGGTAGATATCAAAGTAATCCTAGACCTACGCATTGAGTAGCGGTTAAAAGGATACTTAGGTATCTAAGAGGAACCACTAACATGGCTTTGTGCTATCAAGGTAGGAGCCTCAAGTTGGTTGGATATAGTGACATCGATGGATCTATTGATAGAGACGAGCGAAAATCCACATCGTATATGCTTTCATTCTTAGAGGAGGAGTCATTTCTTTGTGTAGCAAGAAACAATAATGCGTGTCATTACATGATGGAGTCCAAGTATATTGTACGTACCTCGATGTTGCAAAAGGTGATATAGTTAAGGAGATTTTTTAGGAGCCTCAACATTATCGGGCATCTTCGTGAGGCTACAGTTATCTATTGTTATAACAGCTGCAAATGTTTATGCAAAGGACCCGAAGTATAATCAATTTCATCCGTGATATCATTGCATAAAGACATGTGGTCCTAAAGCGTTCCTTTTGCTAAACCCTTGCTAGAGTTGCTTTTCAAAAGCATATTAGGAGTTTAGGTTTGTTGAGGATTTGATGTATTTGTACATTTACTTATACATTAATGAAATAAGTTTTTCATTTTAGTCTTATGTGAATTTGCATGGTAAATTAAGATTTAATTGAAAATGGCACTTATTTAAAATTTTTCATCAAGCTTAATGTTGCTCTCTCACACGAGAACATCATCCTATTGCTATGACAATGAGTGGAATGAGACAAAGTATTGCAAGGTACCAAATGATTGACAATCTCCTTAATAATCATAGAGTGATTAAGGATTTTGTATGTGGTCTTAGCTGAGTGCTAAGATGAGACTTGTTTAGTCGAACCTAGAAAGTGTATCCATGTAGCCTACATGAACACGGATTTGGGTCTATAGTGGCTCAAGTCGGTCACTTTATGGAGTGACTAGACTATGTTCCGTTTGGTGTTATTTAGAGCGTAACAAACCCTTAGTGGGAGCTCCACTATAGCATGCATTTCATACTGCATGTGCTTGAGACAACCAAATAAGGGAGTGATGGATAGGTCCCTTATTCATCACTATGTAAGCCTTATAGATATCTAGTCCACCTTTATATCCTTTGGAGCTTTGACCTATGTCATGAAGTTAAGAATTGGTGTTGCTACTTTAACATATTATCAAGGGTCAGGGATGATGCGGTCTAGTAGAGTTTGACTAAGAAAGCAGCAGAGACTTCATGGATTGACATGAGTGTCTATGGATAAATCATTTTGATATCACATAAGATATTTGTGACTCATTTCCCAGGCTGTTACAAAGACATTAATTGTCAATAGACATGAGTTGTCTATAAGGTAACCATAAGTACAAATCCAATGTGGGATTTTGCGTAGCTCTTTGTGAAAAGAGGGATCGGAAATGCAAAATCAAGCGTGATTAGAAATGATTTGGGGTATAATGAGATCTTGAGTGACATTAGGTTAGTTTGATGGTGACTTAATGTAACATTCATCATTGGTATCTTTCTCGTATGGTTGCACGCTCCACATTTTGTAGATAGTGATAATGAATATTTGAGGTTGAGAAATACATCATGAGTTGTTATGAACAAAGTATTTGTTGCTATAAACAAAGTATTTGTTGCTACGAATAGGCATGTGTTGCTCTTTCTAAAGCATATGTTGCCAATGTATACAAATGGGAGATGTAGCAAAATAGAGCAAATAGTATGTCGACATTGGCACAAGTAAATCAAAGTGGACAAGTAAGCCTTCTCTTACAAGAAAAACAAAGCCAACAAGTAATTGGTTATTGTGGCAGCATCAAACTCTCCATTTTTTATCAGTACAAGTTGATGAAGAGAGGATGAACGTCACTTCTCCCACACACACAAAAACAATGAATGAGGAAATGAACATATGATTGATTACACAGAGACATTTGTTCCTGTAGCTAAAATCAAATACTGTTACAGTGTTGTTTTCCCTAGTTGCAAACTTGGATTAGCCTTTGCAACAATTTGATGTAAGAACACTTTTTTGCATGGTGACTTGTTTGAAGAAATCTATATAGAGCTTTCACTAAGTTGTATGATGGCATAAAGGCAAGGTAAAAAGGTCTTTAAATTGAAGAAACCATTATAAAAGCTGAAGCAATCTCCAAGAGCATAGTTTCGAGGGTTCACAAAGTCTATGATAACTTTCAAATATCATCAAAGCAATTATGACCACACTTTATTCTTAAAAAAAAGGCAAGGTAAAATTACTGCGCTTATTGTATATATGGATGATATGGTGGTGACAGGAGATGATCCAAAAGAGAGAAAGGGACTAGAAGAATTATTGTCTAGAAAAACTGAATTAAAAGATCTTGGTTGCTTGAAATATTTTCTTAGGATTGAAGTTTCTATATCTAAAAAAGTAATTTTTCTATCCTAAAGAAAATATGTGTTAAACTTATTACAGGAAACTAATGTTTCAGCATGTGAAGTAGCTGATACACCAATTAAGGAAAGCTTGAAGTTATGTGTAAAAGCAGACCAAACACCAACTGCTAAAGTAAGATACCAAAGACTTGTAGGAAGGCTAATTTACTTAGCTCATACAAGACCTGAACTTGCTTGTGCTTTGAGTATTATTAGTCGATTTATGCATAATCCTGGAGAACAATATATGAGGGTGATTATGAGAATTTTGAGGTATCTAAAATTTGCTGCAAGTAAAGAAATTTTGTTTACTAAAAATATTGATTGGCAAAGTATAAAGGTATATATAGATGCTGATTAGGCTGGATCAATAGAAGATAGATGATCAACTTTTAGCTACTTCATATTTGTAAGTGATAACTTGGTCACATGAAGAAGTAAAAAACAAAACATAGTCGCTTTGTCAGGTACGGAAGCTGAATTCAGAGGTAAAACACTTGGTTTCTTTAAAGCTTTGTGGCTCATACTACTTTTACAAGATTTAGGCTATCCACTGAAGCAACCACTTAGTCTATACCGTTACAGCAAAACTGCTTATGATATAGCTCACAAACTTGTCCAACATGATCAAATAAAGCATGCTGAGGTAGGCAGGTTCTTCATGAAGGATAAGTTGGATGGGAAAATTATCGAGTTGCCCAATATTCAGTTTGACAGCTTCAAATCATATGTTCTCAAAATTTTTTGGCAAGTTGGACATGTATGATATCTATGCACAAACTTGAGGGAGAGTATTGAAATTTTTTCTCCATAATTATTATGACTATACATCTGTAAAAATATTCTTAAACTCCGAATTATAGTTGTAAGATTTTTTTCCCCAATTGTAAATTATAACTTATGTGGCCACCATGTGTTGGGAGTGATACCGAAAGGTCGATCGAAGGAATTTTGATCCCTAATTTTATCTGCTTTTTATTCAACTCGTTTCAGCTCTAATGATCATATCATATTATCCAATAGATACGGTCCACACGATCTCACTAGTCTCTATACTTCCTTTATTCTTCAAAGCCTACTTGTTCTTTGTCTAAATCTGAGGTAAACAGTTTTGCTTTTATGGTTTTTCTTTTACGTCTAACTAATCATCTTTTTCATTTTGCTAAATGTAAACCATCTAATTAATCATCTAAAGCTGGGAAGAGCCTTGAGCTCGTGGCTCATTAAAAACAGTGTTTGTTAAATCCACATCATAATCAAATTATCTGTTAGAGAATATATAAAATCAATTGAGTTGACCTCACACAACAGCTTGAGTTATTATGGTAAAACGGTAACTTAATATAGTATCAGAGTCTCTATGATCAAATGGTCATGAGTTCGAATCCTACCACCCACTTATTCTAATTAAATTAAACACAAGGTAAAGTAGGTCTGTGTAAGTTTCAAGTCCAAAGAGTTTTCACTTATAGGAGTGTGTTAAAAAATATATAAAACTAATTGAATTGACCTCACACAACAACTTAAGTTATTGTGGTAAAACAGTAACTTAATATTATCATAAAGGTGTAGAAGGTTGTAGGATTTTATTCTTTCATTTTCTTTTCTCCTGACAACGAGAAAGAGATCGAATATGCGGTCCATACATGGACCAACTGATGATGCAAATACACGGAAGACTAAAAGAAAGTCTTCCGCAAAAGAATTTCAACTACCGGGTATGTGGGGAAATCTGCGGGGACTAAAAGGACGAGCTATTCCACTCTGAATTTTCCAGTCCAAAGGGGTGAGGCTAGCGGCTTCAATCTTCACCAAAATTTCATCTTTCTTCGCGATGGGGATTGGAACTTGAACATACTGCACGCAAGCGAAATTCCCAGCGAGCCACTTGAGCTTGTTATATATGTATAGATAACGCACCACGATGGAATCGGACAACACAACTTCTCTCAGGGTGTTAAAACCGTGAACTAAGTCATCCATTAAAGTAACACTATATATATGAAAATACACCAACAAGAACGCAAAAAATCAAAATGGTATGAAGTATGAACCATCTTTGGTCATCAAAGGGAAAACTTTTATGGAAGTACAGACCTTCAAAGCAGCTGCCCCTCCGCCATATCTATCATATATGAGTGCATGCATGAGCTTCGTTGCCATATCACGTGAAAGAAGAAGAAGAAAATAGAAGCACAAAGAAGACAGAAGATAGGAGCACAAAGCAGACAGAAGATGGGAAGAGTAGAAAGAATGGCTGAAAGGAGAGAAATATTGCGCACGCGTTTTTCCTTTCCGTATTTTGTCAGTGAGTTGGTTCATTAGACACTTCCAAGAACTGCAGCGTTGAATTAGCAAAGAGGGTGGTCGTTTGATGTTAGTTTCATACTTTGATATTACTATGATACAAGACCCCTGAATACTAAACTAACAGAAATTTATTATGATATTATTTATAATACCCAAATTTGGACTTGTTCAATTGCAATTTTAATATATAAAAACAAGAAATTCTGTAGGCTTATAAATATTTTCTCTTGTTTTTTTTTGGCTCATACGAATGTTTTCTAATCATGACAATCCATACCTTAAATCACATCAGTAAAGGCTCAAACTGCAAATGAAGAAACACCACACATACATCAAATTTGTTATTGTTCATGCATTATTATCATAAATAAATATAGAAATTGTACAAACATTATCTACCATGGTTCATTCCAAAAACACTCATCACATTCACAATAATTTCAGGGCTCTACAATTATCTTCCCAGTAGCATGACCACCAATACTCTTACCCCAAGCATCTCTCGCCTGGCATAACGGATGCTTTGAGTCAATAATGGTCTTTATCTTTCCCTCCTTAACCAGCTTAACAAGATAATCCAGATTCTCGCCTTTAGGAATTAAGAGCAGTGGCACAAGCTGCTTCTTTGAAAATGTGAATTTCTTCACTATGTATGTCATTATGGCGCTTGGCCCTGGTGTGATATCAATAACCTTCCCATTTTCATTCAAGTTAGGCTCAAAGGTTTTCCAAGGAATGTTTGTCGTACAGTGGATCACTGCATCATACTTTCGGCCAGATGGGCTCTTAAGAGATGCCCCATCAGGGGTCTTGTAGTCGAGAACTTCATCAGCCCCTAAACTCTTTACAAATTCAATGTTGCGAGCTCCACATGTGGCAGTCACATGAGTATTCCCAAGTTTAGCCAGCTGAACTGCATAGTGTCCCACACCACCTGAAGCAGCAGTGATGAGGATGTTCTTTTGTTTGCCACTTCCATCAAGCTTGACTTCTGCAGATTCAGTGATGGCCTTGAGAGCCGTCAGACCAGCAACTGGCAAGGCTGCACCTTCAGCCGCTGAAACTTCAGATGGCCTTTGAACTGTTAAGCTCTGCTTTGCCACAGCATACTCAGCTAGTCCACCTCCTTCCTGCCAGTAGAATTACTCCGGATAATTGATCACAGTATAAGAAAAAGAAAAACAGCCATCATGGTCCTACAGCACCCTAGAACAAATAGCTCTAGTCAAAACTATACAGCACATTGTGACACCAATGACAAGGGGAAGATCTTTAAACTTAGATTCTGATATTTCTCCCAGAGACAAAAATGATGATCATAAAGAGATCTCTTTCCTTTGTTCAGTTGTTACATTCCCACTTGTGCTCTTGGGGCAGAAGAGAATTACAGTGCAAATTGAGGTAAAGCTCATTGGCAAGAGATCACATTTTTAATATCAATTTAAGTTGCTGATAAGCACATCTGAGAATAGACTATAGACGATACAGAGTAATGGCTCTCTGATTATTAAACAAGAAAACTTTTTAGCCATTTGACTATGATCAACAGCCGAAAACTAATCTTAATAGTCTTTATTGCTGTTATCAATAGTGTAATCCATCATCTAGCTCACTATGTCTCTCACCAACAACCAATGACTAAATTCAGCTCTAGCATCTGATATATATGTGTATATATATATATTTTCCAATAATGAACCCAAGGTATAATCTAGAGTTTGTGCCTTGCTAACTGTGAACCGTTTAGAGGAACAAACAAATCAATTCGCAATGTGATGAAATGAGGCAAGGACCAAACAAGTCTGTTT
Organism: Erythroxylum cassinoides; assembly: GCA_027478405.1. Classification (NCBI taxonomy): domain Eukaryota; kingdom Viridiplantae; phylum Streptophyta; class Magnoliopsida; order Malpighiales; family Erythroxylaceae; genus Erythroxylum; species Erythroxylum cassinoides. The sequence goes on from JANIPM010000009.1 coordinate 11,938,951, forward strand.
TACCACTTACAAAGTGGCTAAGCATTGCTACCACCTTGTCACCAACTTTGAGATTGTTAACTGCTGGTCCAACCTCCAGTACCTCTCCTGCTATGTCAGTACCTGTCGCAAGGTTAGAGAATTCTTGTCAAACGACTTGAGAACAGAAACTAAATGAATTATGCAGAAATCAGAACAAATTCTGGACCAAGTTATGTAGCAAGATCATAAAACGTTTTACAATGAAGAAATAAATAATGTGAACACATGATTAAAATAATGCACAAAATATGATCCACCTTCAGTGATGCTTTGGTTTCAGGAAATGAAGCTTCAGGAGACAATCTTTGCTTTCCTTTCTTTCTTTTTGTTTTTGTTTTTTTTGCATGTTTGAGGGTCTTGACCCGAGATCAATACAACAGGGAGAGGGGATTTGTATGGTATGAGCCAAAGCTCAGTGCTTTGAAGAACAATCTGTCTGATATTATATGAGTTGCTTGTCCTTTTGCACTTGCTTATAGCTAAGTGAAAATTTGGCCATCAGAAACTCTTACCGTTTAACTGTAAAAGTAGTTTGTCTGTTCATTTGCCTATTTAACTGAAAATTTTAGTCATGTTTCCCTACGTTTTATCAGCCGCTGATTCAGGGAACTGAAAAAGCATTATGATTAGTTAAAATCTAACCAAACAACACCATGTCATATAGGATCTTTCGAGAATACAGACAAAGGACTATATACAGATGCATTTGCAAGAACAAGTAAGAACCAGTGCTCCAACAGATAGAGCATACATCACCAACAAATTAAATAAAAACTAAACAAACGCTAATAGAAGATATTAGTGTATATCATCATGTTTCTATGTACGATGCTTTCCATTCACTTACAGACATATAAACAACAACTCTTCCAAAGTAAACCCCAGGATCAAAGGAGTGGAAGAAACAGCATTCCACTAAACTATACGCTCCACTATACAGTGAGAACTGTATGGCTAACATGAATGAAAAACGTACAGGGTATATAGGGGAATCTGCGAGGTAAAAGAGGTCGCAACATGCCCTTCTGAATTTTCCAATCAACAGGGTTTATAGTAGCTGCTTCCAACTTCAGCAAAACCTCATCTTTAACTGGAGTCGGGATTCGAACCTCCACATTCTGCAAATAGCATATCTCAGAAATCATTTGGTAGTACGGCCCAATTTAATAACCAGTAGTTAGCTCGTTTAGATCAGATGAATTTCAGGTTCAAAAATACTTGTTTTTCAATCTATGATTGTCATCAAAAGCTAAATAATTTCGACAAGGAAAAGGTAAATAATTCCAACCCAGAATTCCCCCAAATAATACCACCAATCATTTGTTTGTGTGAATATGAACAACCCAATTCACAGATAGGACCAAAATATCTAACAAGGAAAGATGGTTCTTTGATGCACGCGAGAAGATGAAAAACAAAACAAAAGAAGAAACCTTTAAACCATCAACCCCTCCGCCATAACTTTCGTAGCGAAGTGCATGCATTAGTTTGGCCTCCATGTATATTTCCAGAACTGCTGGCGCATAAACAGAAAGGTGAGAGCACAAGGTGCCTTCTCACCAGACTTGGACCAGAGACAAGAGAAAGAGACTGACGAAAAAGACAAGAAAAATGAGTGGTGAACTGCCGAAGATGTGGCCTTAAAAGAGGACACAGGATCACCTGTGCCCAATAGCATGTTCCAAAGGTGTGCCGTCAATTTTTTACCACAAATTGTATTTGGGTACAGAAGATCTGTTCCCTTAATAATGTCCATATACAAGGAGATGCGAAGTGACGAGGTAACTCTCTCTAATGATTAACACGGATGTTGTACTAAGTTTATGTTTGATCGAGAGTGAACGAGGACTTTTTTTATAGTAAAAATTAATTTTAAAAAGTGTTTAGTTGTAAAATTTAAAAGCATTTTTTTTTAAAAATAATTTTTTTA
>JANIPM010000009.1:12025044-12035181 GCA_027478405.1 Erythroxylum cassinoides
GATGAGAGAAGAGTAGGAAAATTTTAGATGAGAGGAGTAGAAGATGAAGACCGAAAGAGGAGAGGAGAGTCGGTGGGGATGAGAGGTTAGGATACTTTACGTTAAAAATTTTCAAAATTGTTATTAGGTCCCTATGATTTTTTAATTTTATGGTACCAGACTGGTACAGTCCGGTACTGTCGGTACCGGCTGGTACCAACCGGAAACCACCGATACCGATCGATATTTTTGGCCGGTACCGACCGATATTTTTAACCGGTACCGATGGTGGTCGTTCCGTTCCAGTTTCCAGCCGGTATGGTACGTTCCGACCGGTACTGGCCGGAACGGAACGGTATTCATATCCTTGAAGCTTAGACTTTAAGGGAATTAGCACTCCTAACCCTCTTTATAACAATTGCAAAATTCTCTCAAAATATTCTGTAAATATTGTTAGAGGTTAGATACTTGTGCAGAAGTTAGATACTTGTGCACTTACAGTTGTGCACTTACAGTGATTGAGATGAACCAATTTTAGAAATAGTTTGAGAGGAGATTTCCCAACAATGATATTAAAGCTAATTTTTAATTCTATAATTTGATTAAAATATTTGATTGGTATTGGTATTAAATTTTGTGATTGAAACAAACTCTGAAAATAAAATTTAGATATGATATGATATTTTCTCAAAAATTCATATTGAAACCTTAGAAACCCGAAAACCTCAGACCTCTTGAAATCTGAAAATTTCAGAATTACAAGGCTTAGGCTATGAAAATTAAAAGGTCTCAGAATCCTAAAGTAACAAAAGACAATTATGTGTTTACATGATAAGATTTCAGTTCACGTAATACAGATTCCCCACACGCAATTTGGGTTTTTGAAACCCATAACCACTAAATCAGATTGATTGGAAAACGATAGTAGTAAGGAATGATGGGCGAATCGTGATTAAGTTGTTATCGAAGTTTGAGGGTGTTAAACTTTTTGTTGCTTGTTAGATAAATAATCAATTGGATTGCTGCAGGGTGTTTGTCTTAGCTTAAATATTGCCTGGAGACACTTGGAGATGAACTGCAGACAGTTTGGCATGACAATAGAGGAGGCGCGATGACGGTGAACGTCAAAGAGGCCTCTGCAACAGTGGACTGATGCCAAAGGCATGGCACGTCATAGAACAGCACGTTGGATGGCGAACAAATGGTGGTGGGATGTTGTGCGCCTCTTAGAGCAGCTGTTGGAAAGTGACGGTGCCAGAGGAGATGCGTGCAGACAGCGGCCGTAGCATGTGGAGGGCGACGACAGACAAACCTTTGACGGCTAGGGCTTGTGTTTGTTAAACTAGGGTTTGTTTGGTAGTACCACATTGTTGGCCGAACCGGAGGAAAGATAGACATACGGTATTCATTATTTCAATCCTAGAAGATACTGAATAAATGCCAATGGATGTTTGCGACATCCAAGAAACTTTTCTTTCCCATTTAGAGAACCAGACGTTTGCTTCTCTCTTTCAAACAAATAAAGAACTAGCAACATAGGACGGAGGGTCAGCTCCAGATCACAAGAAATTTTTTGGACACCACCATTTAAAGCTAGACAACAGATAAACGGGAACTACAAGAACAACCCAACAAATGACGCATAAAACTCCAATACATGTAACACTGGATGCTCATATGAGCACACAACATTAAGGTTTGTCGGTTATCTTCTAACCAACCTTCATGTCGTTTGAATCAAAGACCACTGCTGAAGGGATAACAAGTCATAAATATCGAGATGCATATTAAATCGCACTCCTCAAATTTCTCTCTTTGAGAACACAAGTGAAACGGCAAGATCATTAGATGGATGTAACGCATACACGGGCATTTAGTCCAGTTGTCCCCTTCCACTGGAAAATATATATTTTACGACAACAACCTCAACTTATCTTACTCGTTCAAGAGATAAGAACCTCTACAAGTTCCCAACAACCAAATGCACAGAGCCTATTGACCATAAATTACGCATCCAAAAGATCAAATATTTTCTCACGAACATGGCAACAGAAAGTAATTGCTAAAGGGTTTTATCCAGGGAAAATTGTTCTGCTTTCTCTGAACGAACAGTTGTACACTCAAAATGTGCCTCATTCTAAAGTTTCTAGGGCGTCTTCCCTAGTATTCCATTTCGGATGGACATGAGCAGAAATTTGGCGGGAATAAAATTGGAATCAGAAAGCACAGCAGCTTTACAATGCACAGATATTACTGTGCCTCAAAGAAACGAATAGAAGTGTCAAAAAAGGGGGGGAAAAGAAAAACACATAGTTGTGCTAAGCAGAGAAAGTTGCTTGACCTTGATGCAGCTGGTTTATTTTCTCCAGAACTAGTCCAATTCTTTTCAATTCCTCTTCCTTACTTGCTAGCATCTTCTTATGGCAAGCTAGAATCTGTTCAATGTACTCTTCCTCCAAAGCAGCATAAGGAAGGACATTCAGTTCTCTCAGCTTTTTACCTGTGTCTTCTTGCAGCACATTCCAGTGCTTTGGAAGATTTCCAATCTGTGGTTCAGTACCTTCTGGCTGCTTTCCTTTCTCATTCAGCTCTGCTTCTTTCTTACTTGCTAAAGCTTGAAATTTTTTCTCTAGAATTATTGTTCTCGCAGCAACCATATCTTTCTCTGCCATCAGGATTTCCATCTGTTTCTTCATCATGTACTCTACCACTACCAATTCCGACCTCATGAATCTACAGTCAAAACCTTGCTTCTCTAAAATCTTAATCACTTTTCCTAATGAGTCTACATATTCTGGGGAGACACGACAGTCCATGAAAACTATGTTCCTTAGCTCAAAGATGAAAAGGCAATAGAGGTAATATAAAAATTCACTTAGCTTTGAATTTTCAGAAAATTGGAAAACAACTTTTGGATCCTGCGGGAACACTGTAAATACTTGTGGATAGTAGTTCTCCATCCACTCTTTCACTGGCACCTCCTCACTTCTCTGCATTGGTCCTAGCTCCAGCTTGTTATCTTCTTTCAACTGCATTAGATAGGCATGAACTTCCAAGGGACTTTCTGGGTCAACATGGACAACTTTTCTCTGTTTCTTTGCAGGTGGGTTTGGAATCAGTTCCTTTTCTTCCTTAACCTGCATGAAGAACATCCTTTGTCAAGAGTGCATCACATTCTCCAAGATTCAGCTCATACTGTGGAAATCACATTTTTCTTTATGATTAAGCTGCCAGATAGTATGTCTATTTGAAACGTTGTCAGAATTTTAACAGCTTAAATATCAAAACTGGAAATAATGAGTTCCCACAGATGGATTTGAAAGTCATGTCTTGCAATCAGTTTATCATATTCCCTCTCTAGTGCAGTTTGTTATAACTGTATCAACAATCGCCTGGAGTGATTACACATTCTATTACTTTCAAAAGCAAACTCCAATCCACTGTACCACTATTTTGTTGTTTCACCATAAAATGGTGTTCCCACATAACTCATAAACTTTAAGAGTTCTCTAAGGTAGCACAATTTTCAGTTTCTTGAGCTCGAAGGAAGCATATAATAGTTCCCAAAACAAGAATATCTTTAGAACTTAACACTGACAATGGACAGACTGCATTTTCACTGTCATAAGGGAAAAAAAAATGTCACTAAGTTTATGAAATGGAAAAAATTGCCAAACAAGATCCTAAATTTTATCCAGCAAATTGTTCTTTCATATTTCCATGAAAGACCAACACAAAATTCCCATTCTTTGGTCCAGTGTAGGTAGTTCTACAGTGCCCTAAACATTTTGCAAATTGGCGGAGATTAAGTCTCCTCTATATGCTCAAGATCATCCTCACCGCCTATCCCCAAAAGATTCAAAATCAGTCACTAAACCAACAAAACACATAAACAGCAGACTAGTTCATGGGTTTTCCAACAGGACATGCATTTGCAAAGGTAAAGAGGAAAGCCAAAAAGCAATAAAGAACCATGGGAAGATATTACAAAGCAAGTAGAAATAAAACAATCAGGTTGGTATAAGTAAAAAAACGTTATCTTTTACTTCCATTTTGTTGTTGAAAGTCAACAAGGGTATATTACGCACATTGACAGGTTTACCAGTTTGCTCATGAGTATCAGAGATATTTCCATTGGCCATATCAGGAACAGTAACTGAGGAGGAACTTCTTCCTATAATAAACGCATACAACAACATCACCATCTAGTGTTTAATGAAAACAGTAACACAATGATATCGATAATGAAGGTAGTGATCATCAAAGATAAGAAAAGACTAAGTTTATATCCTAATTGGGCAACATATAAGAGAGAAAAAACAAAAGTATGGTACATAAATAGTATGTTCAGTTATTAAAAACAGGCCGCCACATTTAGATGATCTAGCGGAGCAACTTAACATTTGTTCGAAAGTGAGGTTATAACTATAATAACTATAATTGTACCAGGGCTGAGTTCCACGTGTTTGCGTCTCCGTATACTCACCATTGCCACCTCCAATATTCCTGCAACAAGGCATAGACAAAGAATTAACAGCCTCAAGCGACTCACAGCTGCAATCGCTCTTATCATACTAGAAATGCCTAAACAATTAAGAGAGTTCTCAATGAACCCATAGCAGAAGAAATGAACGTTCATCTGCTATTAGCTTAAAAATGATTTAATTTCCAATAATAAAAGCCAAAGAAAGATATGTGATTTTATGATAGTACGTATATCAATAAATTAACGAGTTGAATAATTAATCATTTCACTAACAGCATGTATATCGCGTTCAAAAGGAATCCAAAGCGTTGATCAGCTCTTTCCATACGTGAATTAAGTGACTAATGACGGGAGTCATAAACTATTAACAAAAACCATTTGCAGCCTGGCAATCACAAACCCTAGTACAAAGCAATCGACAGTGGACTAAAATAGCTTGATCCACAAGGCTCCCAAGGAAGGAGTCCCAAGTTGTATAAAACAGTAGTAAATAGAGAAAATGAAAAACAGGCATAGAGGGGGAGTAAAAGAAAGAAGGCAATTGGAGGAGGAGCGCATCCTAAAACTGATAAATGAAAGAAATAACAACCACGAGGAGCAGGGGTAGTAGTCAGTCAGTCAGTCAATCAATCGCATTTAAGATTATGATCAAGAGACACAATTGAAGAGAAAAACCTACTCCTCAACTTGGGTAAGCCGCCTGTGGCTGTGAAAGCAGGGAGTGAAGAAGAATGCGACTGCGGGTGGGAGCGAGGAAACCGAGGAACATCAGTATCACCCAATCCCGAGCAGCAGTGGTATTAGTAGCTGTAGGGAACCGACATCCGACATAGTTTTATTGCCGTTCTTCTTAGCACTCCTTCCTCTGGCCCAAACACATGTTTTGGGCTTATGGACTCGAAACAAGTACAACACCTTTTCTTATATTAACGTGCTTCCCATTCTTAAACTTCGTTTCCTAATACCCGCATCGCTGTCATGTTTCCGGCGAGGTTGAACCGCCGACTCTTCCTCGTTCTTAGAAACTCCACACAATTACTGGCTCAATATAGTTCTATATCTTCGACGCCAAAAGTTGACGTCTTAAGTCCTCCAATCCCTACCAGAGCTCGAACTCGAACCCCACTTGAAACCCAGTTCGAGACGTGGACCCAGAACCTCAAACCCGGGTTCACCCCTTCCGACGTGGACGCGGCGCTCCGGGCTCAGTCCGACCCGGATCTCGCTCTGGACATCTTTCGCTGGACTGCCCAGCAGAGAAACTACAAGCACAACCATGTGACATATCTTACTATGATCAAAACCTTAATCGACGGCCGTCGCTACCGCCAGGCGGAGACACTAGTGGAGGAGGTGGCCGCCGGAGCCTGCGACATGAGCGTTCCTCTCTATAATTCGGTTATTCGGTTCTGTTGTGGGCGTAAGTTCTTGTTTAATCGTGCGTTTGATGTGTACAAGAAAATGTTGAAATCGGAGGATTGTAAGCCGACGCTCGAGACTTACTCTCTGTTGTTGAATTCATTGCTTAGGAGGTTTAATAAGTTGAATGTTTGTTATGTGTATTTGCACGCGGTTAAGTCGTTGAGGAAGCAAATGAAAAGGTGTGGTGTGATACCTGATACTTATGTTCTGAATATGATAATCAAAGCTTATGCAAAGTGTTTAGAGGTGGACGAGGCAATGAGGGTATTTGGTGAAATGGGGTTGTATGGATGTGAGCCGAATGCCTATTCGTATAGTTATATAGTGAAGGGGTTGTGTGAAAAGGGAAGACTTAGGCAGGGTTTAGGGATGTACAAGGAAATGAGGGATAAAGGGTTGGTAGGGACTGGGAGTGCGTACATGGTTTTGATTTGTAGTCTTGCAATGGGGGGGATGTGTGAGGATGCAATTGAGATTGTGCGTGACATGTTGCATAATTCCATGGCTCCGGATTTGTTGACTTACAAGACGGTGTTGGAAGGATTGTGCAGCCAAGGAAGGGGAGATGATGCTTTTCAGTTGCTTGAGGAGTGGAAGAAAGAGGATGGTTTTATGGGTGAAAGGAATTACAGAACCCTGTGCAATGCATTGCATTTTCAAACGAGAAGAAGAGACCACTAGATTGAATTGAGGATGAATTACGATTTACGAATTGCTTGTATTCTGTTCTTTCTTTATCGGGTTTGAATTTGAAACCAAAAATTATAAGAATTACTTAAACCATTGAGAATGTCAAAACATGGGCTTGGCCCATTTCAAGACCCCAACCCAATTGGCTTTTGGTTATTCATTTAATATTCATCAACTCTTTCTATATATCATGTTGGAGAGAATATCGTCATAAATCATAATAGAGATTCATTTCACGGTTAAAGGATCGCAAGATGAGTTTCAATTGTCCATCCAAGGTCAAGGCGGCTTCCATTTTTCTTCTTCTGGCACTCGCCACGTTTGGTAAGATGCTCTCTTTCTTCATTTTCAGTTCACAATCTTTTGGATCTAAGGTTCGGTTCGGTGCTTAGTTGATCATTTTTTGTTCTCTCTCAGGTTCTGCCAACAAGTCAGGAGATGTGAAGGAGTTGCAGATCGGGGTTAAGGTGATTTTTTTATATAGTATAATTCTCCGTTTACTCCACTTTTAGCTTTGTTGCCTTTTACCGCCAGCGAAAGGTGTATATTTGTTCATGGGGTTTTCCAAAAGATACCGAAATTTTATATCATTTTGTCCGTCAATCTAGCTGCCAATTCCCGATATTATATTTTTATTCAAACACATGCATATGGCTCATTTCCAAACCTCTGGTGGTGATTGGTAATTGATGACTTGTTGATGGTAAAATTTGCGAGTTCGGATATATCTTTGATTTTTCTTTTTTATTCCTTTCTGCTGCTGCATTTTTTTGGTCCGTGATGTACTTCTTTCTTACTAAGGTTTGCTCTTGTCATTTTTATTGTTACAGCACAAGCCTGAATCCTGTGACGTTAAGGCTCACAAGGGAGATAGAATTAAAGTACATTATCGGGTAAGTAGCATTACTGCTTTTGTCTATTTTTTTCTTATTTTGTTAGGCACGTAATCTAATGGAGGATGAAAATGTACCCATATTTTACATTTTTTGTATCCTGAAGTAGAATACCACCTGTAAAAGGCATTCCTATTGTTTCCTACTAGTCTAGATTTAGAATACAATATTTTTTCAGGTATATTTAGTTTGGATTCATTAGTATAGTAAGTTGGATAATGCCAGGAGTGTAAGGTTGTCAAACTAATGGTTCAAATGCCTGAAATACATTCATATGAAAACTTTCTTAGAGAGCATGCCGATAGTGCTGGTTTCTAGAAAATTCTAGGACTGTAAGGACATTGAATAGTGCATAAACTTTATAATCCCTCTAGATATGGATGTAAATGACTCCTTGTTTACTTATCTTTAGATCAGCTGTCCTCATCAAATTAGCATCTCACTTGCAAATCAGTGACGATAGTTTTTCTTGATATTATAGCATCTAAAAGTCTATTTAAGCGAGGGACTAAGACTGTATATATATGCAACATCTCTGTGTATTTTGTATTATAAGCAGGTGCACTGCCAAGATAATAGATGCCTTTTTGTTGGCATGAATTCTTCTTTAAATGTTGCCAACTTACCTCATTTTATGTATAAGTTTCAGTTCCATGACTAATGTCAGTACTTTTTTCACCTTTGCAGGGTAAACTGACAGATGGAACTGTTTTCGACTCCAGCTTTGAAAGGGGAGACCCGATTGAATTTGAGCTTGGCAGTGGTCAAGTTATCAAAGGTTATTGGTTCATCTGAAATGTTAATTATACAAATAGTAATTTCTCATTTTATATGGTTATATGCTTGCATTTGGAGATTGATCGTGCATGGAAAAATTTTCACAATGCAGGATGGGACCAAGGCCTGTTGGGTATGTGTGTAGGTGAGAAGAGAAAATTGAAAATACCATCTAAACTTGGTTATGGAGACCAGGGTTCGCCCCCTACTATTCCAGGTAATTTCTATCCACTTAGCTTATCCTCGTAATATCTACTAGTCATTTCATGAAACTAAGGCGACTTTGCTAATATTGACCAGATGCTAGTATGCAATTTCCTCTGTCTATGTATCAGCCCCTTCATCTTGAATTCTTCACTTTCTTGTTTTCCATATACCTTAAAATATCCTTTGGTCTCTTCTCTGCTGATTTTCCTTTGATTCTATGTTCTCAATACACCCATGTTCATTGATTAGGTGCTGCTGTTTAGCAAGTTAGTCATGCTGATACTTTTTTTTTTTTTGCCAATAATATGTTATGTTTTCTATTCTCACCACATTTAAATGAGCTGTCATCACTAGTTGGGGTGCTAGATGATCTTGCCTGGCTTACCAAAAAAATATGCTTTATCATAAAAATGATATCTGTATTCTGAAAATATCAGGTGGGGCCACGCTCATCTTTGATACAGAGCTAGTTGCAGTGAACGCAAAAACAAGCGATAGTGAGCTATAGTCGCCGGTCAAATGACAGGTTCCTTTGGCCATACTTATTTTCCAGTGGCATTTTTTTCATCGAGCAAAACATTTTCTTGGATAGTATTAAAGCTTGTGACTTTTGGTGGCATTAGCTCTGTCTGGCCCTCGCATGGCCTTTTATCTGTACCTGAAGGAAAGGATATTAGCCACTAGCTACTTGTAGCCGGTTTTCTTTCGCAAGGGACCAAACTAATAGAATGTTTCAGAATAATTATACTGTTTACATGCTAGTCTAAGAGCGGTAGTATGGCTCCCCTCGTCCACCATAGACTTCGAACCTGTGGTAATATGCATGTTTGCAATAGAACGTTTCATTTTGAAGTATCCATCCATTGGTTTACATTCACCATTGAATCTCTTGGTTAGAGAAAAATAGAGGAGAAACCAGGAAGAACAAAGGGGTAGAGAATGAGAAAGCCTGAGGGAACAAAACATAAAAATAACGAAAGAGAAACGAGGGACCAAGAGCTGAGGAAAACAAATAAAACAAGGAATAGGAGAGAAGAATCAAGGGGAGACCAGATGATGAAAGCGCATATAAACGAAAGAGAAGAAAAGCCAGAAAACGTGAAAGAGAAAAGAACAGAAAATGAGAGGACTCTGTCATGCCTTCGAATGGTCTTCCCACTCTCCTGGGTTTGAAGTTTGAATCTTGGTCATTATTAATTAATGGGTTTGAAGAACATCAATAAGTCAAGTTTCTGGCTATATATCTTAAATCTTGAGATAAAAAATATGGATCACTATAAATCTTTAAACATAATTTCTTTTAAGAAAATAGGCAGCAACTAGAAATTTACATAAAATGTTACGGAAGGACCAAAATATAACATGAAACCTGTAAGCTTCAATCTGGATGCTTCTACCCCTAAGGATTAATTCAAAAAAGCCAAAGATGGCTCTGTCTAGATGGTGAATTAGTCTCGTTACACGTGCACTTCAAATAATATCGATCATGTGATCACCCTATTTACTTGGATATTAATTAATGGAATGAAATAGAACAGAATGGAACGGTTTATAATGAAATTCAATGTAATATAGTGAAAAGTTGTTTGGGATGAATGGAATGGTTCGTAATGTAATTTAGTAAAATGTTGTTTGGAAAATAGATTGAATGAAATGTAATGTATAATAAATAACTATTATACT
>JANIPM010000009.1:12111799-12122199 GCA_027478405.1 Erythroxylum cassinoides
ATATATAATGCTCATACAAATAAAACCAAACTCTTTTGTTTTATTAATAATAAATATTTTCATTACAAAAGTAACTGAAAGAAGATTTAGTTATAAGTAAATATACTTGCTTTCTAGGGCACTATATTTACATAATTCCAACAACTATGATTCATACATCTAGTATTATCTCCATATACAAAAGATACCACCCCTTATAATAAATAAGCCACATGTTTAATTTAATATGAGAATACCATCATTAAGTAGAGAGAATACCGTGAATCAAGACAAGCTATACCAAGACTTTATATGGTCAACATATTTGTACGCAAAATACCACCACTTATAAAATTTAAGTCACTCCTTTGCTTTAATATGAGCTAATTATTAATTTATTCATATTTTGATTTTCTTATTTAATGCATTTTTCTTGTTTATCTAATTATTTTCATTGATTTTGGTACTTAAGTTGTTCATATTTTGTTTGTAGCTCCAATTCACTCCATTGGAGTAAAAAGGAATGAGTTAAACAAGTTTGAAGCAATTTAGAGCTATTTTTAATTGAGTTATAGAGAGCTTGACAATGTACATAACCATGTTGGAGAGTTTCGAGGCATGTTAAGTGTTTTCTATATAACAGGCTCGTGTAGGTTGGGAACTCATTTGTGTTGAGTAGAAAGATATTTCAGTTAATCAACCTAGTATTTGATGTTGACATTCTTGAAAAAGATATTAGCATAATTGAGGAATTTTCACAATCCAATAAACTTTAAAATAAATTGAATAGTGAAATCATAATTGTATAAGAAGACCTTGGGGATTCAAAATCCAAGTACTGATATTTTATTGGTTGATTTTTCATTCTTTTGCCATTCCAGTTTATTTGATTATGTTGACTTGCCTTTAGTTATTTTCTATTATTCTAAATATGATTTATTAATATCACATCCATTTTTTATTAGATAATATGGAAAGAGGTATTAATAGTACTTATAGTTTGTGCGGGATTATAGAATGATATGCCACTAGCCTTGGATAATATACAGCTTAAAGGAATTAAATTATATATACATGGCATACGAGTCCAAGTTTTTAGCATTGTTATTGGGGATTAAGATATTAGGAAACCTTAATTTCTATTAATTTAACCGTTATTTTTCTTTCACATTTTTATTTTTCTTTCTTTTAATGTTTTATTTATTTATCTATCCTTAGATCTCTCTTTATTGATCTTGTGTTCGTGTGTATTTTAGGATTTAAGATTCATTTGCATAGCCACCAAAAACAAAAGAGGACATTATTCTTAGTGGGATTATGCAATTTTTTAAGACTTAATAACTGATTTTCTTAAGTTAATGTTTGTTAGAGTTAGAAGAAACTTTATATAAAGGAGAATAATCTTTTAACTTTTTATATAGTGTGAGATAAAGAAACTAGAATAAAAGGGACACATTTACTTTTCTAAATCTGGCACCTTTTATTTAGAATAGTTAAGATTGATATTCATTTTTATTTGAGAAGTCAAAGATATAATTAGGTTCCTTTCTACTTCTGTACTCAAAGGCTAATAATTTTTTAATGTAAAGAAGTATCATTTTTTAGCATGTCTTTTTAATCGTTCACATTAAAATTAAATACATTTAATTGTATAAAATTTGTGTATGTTAACTTAAATTAGTATGTGAAATCGAAAATGAATTATAAATTTCACACTAAATATTGACTTATGTAATTATCATAATCTGAATACATTGTTGATAATATCTCTGTTAGAAAAAGATAAATAAGTGTAATACATAACTCTAAAAGTTGCAAAGACCATATGCTTCAATTATAACTATTGTTTATACAAAGCTTGAGTATTATATTAAAGTTTTTTAATTTCAAATATTAAAGTGTTAGATAAATTAAAATTATTGAAGTTGGAAAATTTAATTTTATATAATTCCTATCAAATCTTAAAAAGATGTAGGAGCATATAAGCATTGTAAGTCAAATTTCTTTTTATTCCTTTTAATCTCTTTGATTTCATATAACTATGTTCAAATTAGTTAGGTAAAAATTCAAACAAAATAGCTTATACATCACATTAGATGCTTTATGCATGGTAGTAAACATGCTTTATCAAATAAACCTAGGCAAGTCCAATTTGAGCCCATATAATGGCCTACGAAAGCCTGACTAAGAAGCTTGAACAACCTGTGACGTAAACTTCGGCCACGCACGCCGGCCTTGTTCTATCGAACTTTAGCTTTTTTGTCACCCCTTTTTGGCGAAATTACGCATATGTCCCTGAAACTCGAATCCCTCGTAGAAGCCTCTAGAACTCCAACCATCTATGTTCCTTCACACACACACATTAAACCTATTAAACCCTTTACTCTCCGACCCCGTCAAAAGAGCACGGACTCTCTTCTATCTCTCACTCATCGCTCTCTAGACATTTCCCTGTGTATTTTGGCAAAGTAATGGAAGAGGACTTTGATATTCCCGCCGGCGACGAAATGATGGACGACGATCTCGATCTCCCTGGCGACGCTCCGGTGCTGAAGGTCGGCGAGGAGAAGGAAATCGCTAATCAAGGATTGAAGAAGAAGCTTCTTAAGGAAGGTGAAGGATGGGACACTCCTGAAAATGGAGACGAAGTTGAAGGTATTGTTATTAGCATTACTATTGCTGCTTTGATGGATTGCAGCTTATTTTAGCTTCCTTTTTTCCTTTTCTGGTTTGTGATTGCGAAGTGAGTTCTGCTTTTTTCAGTTCATTATACTGGGACTTTGCTGGATGGGACTAAGTTCGACTCCAGCCGCGATAGAGGGACGCCGTTCAAGTTTACTCTTGGTCAAGGTTAATGATTTTTTCCTCCTCATTTACATTTTTCTTATTAGTAATGATAGGAGCCTTTCGTTCGTTGAGCTTTTTCTTTGCTTTAACAACAAGATGCTTTTCTGTGAGATGCACATCTTTAAAAAAGGAAGAAATGGAAACTGGTGAAATCACAAAAATGTGGATAGTGGTTAATTTCGGACGGTATTGCAGTCGATATCATTAAGCTACTAAATGTTTTCAGATTTTAATTTAGGGTGATCACCAATGTAATTTGTATTGAATACATTTGGACTACAGATTTGGTGTTTATACGTCAAAGACAGTTAACATTTTTCCTTGGCCATCATTGGTCATGACGTTATTTGTGAGAAAATGGAGAAATAAAGTACGTGTTTGACGCATTTTATTTGCAGGTCAAGTGATTAAAGGATGGGACGTAGGTATCAAGACGATGAAGAAAGGTGAAAATGCCCTTTTCACCATCTCTCCTGAGTTAGCTTATGGTGCTTCTGGCTCACCACCAACGATCCCACCTAATGCCACACTTCAGTTTGACGTTGAATTGCTCTCTTGGAGTAGTGTGAAGGACATCTGTAAGGATGGGGGGATAATTAAGAAGATTCTTGTTGAAGGAGAGAAGTGGGAGAACCCAAAGGACCTTGACGAGGTGTTAGGTATGCTTCCCTTCTAACGGTATCTTTTTCCCTTAGGTTTGTGCATTGCTTTACTAATTGTCTTCTTGACCTTTTATGAATCTAGTTAACTTCGAAGCTCAACTTGAGGATGGCACAATTATTGCACATTCGGACGGAGTAGAATTTACTGTAAAGGATGGTTAGTGTTGTTATTGTGGTCAAATTTGGTAGGATCTTACTTCCAGGTTCTTGATGTTGGGATTTGTTTTTGCAGGCCACTTCTGTCCTGCACTTTCAAGAGCTGTTAAGACAATGAAGAAGGGGGAAAAGGTTCTTCTCACAGTGAAACCACAATGTAACTCTCTCCTGGACCTGAGTGTTCAGACAAAGCATACATGGTTGCTTTGAGCTAACCCTGTTGGTTGTTTGATTGTTTCAGATGGACTTGGGGAGCTGGGTAAGCCTGCTGTTGGTAGTGAAGGTGCTGTTCCACCTAATTCCACCCTAAAGATAACCCTGGAGTTGGTCTCTTGGAAGACTGTTACAGTGGTAACGGATGACGAAAAGGTTATAAAGAAAATTGTGAAGGAGGGTGAAGGATATGAGCGACCAAATGATGGGACTGCTGTAAAATGTTAGTGTTTATACTTGAAAGTGAGTGCTTTTACATGTTATTATTACTATTCCAAAGATGTAACTAAAATTTGATTTCACCACTGCAGTGAAGTTGATTGGGAAGCTCCAAGATGGAACTGTATTCCTAAAGAAGGGCCATGACAATGAAGAAGAACTTTTTGAGTTTGTAGTAGATGAAGGTAACTGGCATGAGAATAGTGCTCAATCCATTCGTTTATACTTCTTTGATGACATGAACTCTGTTCCTTTTTGCACAGAGCAAGTCGTTGATGGCCTTGATAGAGCTGTGGCAACAATGAAGAAAGGTGAGGTGGCTATACTGACTATTGCCCCCCAGTATGCATTTGGAGCATCTGAAACAAAGCATGATTTGGCTGTGGTGCCCCCTAACTCAACCTTACACTATGAGGTTGAGCTGGTTTCGTTTGTCAAGGAGAAGGAATCCTGGGACATGAACACTGAGGAAAAAATAGAAGCAGCTGGCAGAAAGAAAGAAGATGGCAATCTGTTGTTCAAGGCAGGCAAATATGCTAGGGCATCTAAGAGATATGAGAAGGTATATTGTGTGAGGAATTTGCTAGAATACACAGACTTTGTTGTGGCATTACAAAATGGTTCACTACGTTTTGCTTGGTTCTGACCGCAGGCTGTGAAGTACATAGAGTATGATTCCTCGTTTAGCGATGATGAGAAAAAGCAAGCAAAGGCTTTGAAGGTTGCTTGTAACCTAAACGATGCTGCTTGCAAGCTGAAGTTGAAGGATTGCAAGCAGGCAGAGAAGTTGTGCACTAAGGTATTCACAATTCTTCTGTGTTTTGCTGTGCTCTTGGTTGATGGTTCTGTGTGATTCAATTGGTGATGGTTTGCATTTATTCTACTATGCAGGTGCTAGAGTTGGATAGCCAAAATGTTAAAGCTCTCTATAGGAGGGCCCAGGCATATATTCAACTAGCAGATTTGGATCTAGCTGAATTTGATATAAAAAAAGCTCTTGATATTGATCCCAATAATAGGTATGGTGCAATTATTTTTGAACTAATTAATGCAGGTTTCAACTAATCAATTTCTGCTAAACAGGGAAATCAAGCTTGAGTACAAAACTTTGAAGGAGAAGATGAGAGAGTTGAATAAGAAGGAAGCTAAGTTTTATGGCAACATGTTTGCAAAGATGAGCAAATTGGCATCTGCTGAGGCCAGCGTAAGTAATACTGGACTGTTAAAGCTTAACAGTTGATTGGCCACTGAGTATGAAAATTAGGGCCTCTTTGGCATCGGTATTAGAGACCAGTTGTTTACTTTGTCCTTTTTTCTTGTCCTGTCACTTCTTGAACTGAGGTCTTCATTTTAGTGGACTTCTAATACAGTGATGTTTTACGTGTTCGCAGAAAGCAGAAGCCGAGGAGGTGGAGCCAATGAGCGTAGATAGCAAGGCGTAAATCTGAACCAGCTCCCAATAATATAATGCTTTTCTTTTAATTAAGCAGTCACGATTTGGATGTTTTATCTGGCAAATGTGTTATTGTTATGCATTTCAGTGAGAACGAATTGTTACTGACTATTAAAAACTTGCTAACCAGAAAAAGGATCGCTCTGGATTTGCGTTTGGGAGTCTTTTTAAGTGTAATAATGCCAATTAATTTCGATGCACACTTATGCAAATGTAAACCTAAATCAGTTTTCACCAGGAAAACTGATTAATCATGAAGATTATGAGCGTTGGATTGATTTATTTATAACTCGTACAAGTTTAAAACTTGAAATTTTCAAACGAGGTTACAAACAAGATACCGGATGAAGTTGTAGTTTTGTACTTTAAAACAATGGTTAATTTAATTCTGAAGCTATTAAATGTGCCTGTTGCACATGGAAGAAGGTCATGACTCTGTTTTATGCTCATCCGTAAAATTGAAGTCCATATTAGAAGTTTTGCTCACCCAGTCACCCGGTACCGAATGTATAAGGCGTATTAGGCCTAGTAGAGGATGCACAAGATAAGACGATAGAACTTTTACGACTGCCCGGAGTGGAGCCGTCCTAGTCGTCAGACAAGATGGTTACGAATCCTTCGCCCTATCGAGATGTTTAATGTCATAAACTGCGTCTTGATGGAATAGGTTTGCTGGTATCTCAGAGACTCCACGTGCCACTGTGGCAAGAAGAAGAGAGTATCGAGCATTATCCTATAGTTTAGTAGTTTTCATTTCTGTATTCATAATTTTTCACTTTCATTTCAATGGGTTACTTGCTCAGTCTAAGCATTTCGTGAATAGTCTTGCATAAGTTGCTGTCCTGATGTTTTTTTTGGTTGATTTTTCCGCTGTGTGGTTTATGTTCAAGTAAGGATTAGTACCTCCTCGACTAACTTGTGCTCCTATGAAGTTGAATTGCAACACTTTGTTATATTTCACTAGGAAGCAATCAGTTGTGATATGACTCTTGTCAAGGTAACTTGCATCCATGCTGAATCGCTTTGAATGGGGAGAAAGAAGTGACTTTTAGGCTGTTGAGTTGCTTTGTTAGGTTGTAAATCTCAGCTTGCAATTTTGTCACTGTCTGTGGCAATCATTCCTTTTGGATCTACAAAGGTTGGTTGTTCCGATGTCCAAAAATAGTAATTGTATGTCATCTCTTCTAACAAATCTTATGCTGCATCAACTGTTTTTCTCATGAATGATCCTCCAGCTGTTGCATCTATAGTATCCCTCTTAGGTGGATTAGTTTCATCATAGAAGGTTTGCAATAGGAATTTGTTTGGTAAGTTATGACGAGGACAATTCCTTTGCAACTCCTTATATCACTCTTACGTTTTGTATAAAGACTCCCTGACATTTTGCTTGAAATTAATAATATCCTTTATCATTTTTTTTCTTGTTTGGAGGGAAGTGCTTATCTAGAAAAATTCGCCCCAATTGCTCTCAAGTTGTGACGTTGATTGGGTTAAGAGAATTCAACCAAGCCTTGACTCTATCCTTGAATGTAAAGGAACAGAGCCTCATCCTAACAACATTGTCCGACATTCTAATGTATCGGAACGTGTCACAAATCTCTAAGAAATTAGCCAAATGAGCATTAGGATTCTCATTGACTAACCTATAGAATTGCACATTGGTTTGCAATATGTTCAGTAGTGATGGTTTGATCTCGAACATACTCGCTTGCATTGGTGGTCATGTAATTCCTTGATGATAGGCGTTGAACTGTGGCCTCATGAAATCCATAAGGGTGTCGCTCTCTATGATGTATTTCCTCTACCATCGTTCTTCCTATCTCTTCTTAGTGTTTAACTCTTGTGATTCCTTATTCTTACCTTGTGATGTCCAAATTGATGTGTCTTATAGTTTGTACCCAAATTTTCTTATCTTCCTTTTTTTAAAAAAAAATTAAATTTCTTGGGATTAGGTATCTCAATCACACAAGAAAGGATAACAATTCCTTAGAACAAGGGAATTCAAATAATCCTAAACTAATTCCTTAACAATGGTGCCAAAAACATATTAAGTTTTATCTAATATAAAATCCCCAATATTCGTAAGTATATGAATTGTAACTTGTAGTATCAAAGGTGTTTATCATATAAGGAAATAGTTAAAACTAAATGAACCTAACTTTGTCAAAGGAGATAAAAGATGATTAAAAGAAAATAATAACAGAAAATTAAAACATTTAAATCAAGCAAATAATCAAAGAACAAATGAACTACCACAAATATGGAAGGAACACCAAGGATGAAGCTTAAGATTCATTCTATCGTTATTTTGCTCCCTAATTGTTGTTGATTCAATTATGTGTTGATTCTAGATCTTCTAAGGGATAGACTACTCTTTCTCAAGACCTAATCAATTAATCCTAATTGATTAACCCCAATTGATTACAAAATTCCAGATTTTGCTATCTTTTGATTCATAAAATCTACCTAACGTTTTCAACTAGTTCTTAAGTTATCAATCAAATAATTGGGTTTTTACACAAGATCTCTCTTTGCATGATCACCAATTTGATATTTGAGAGACTTATTAAGTCACTAACTCTCGTTATTCAACCTAATCAGATTACTTTCAACTTACTCTCTCGATCTATTATTGAAGTGTTAGCATACCCAAACATCACAACACTAAAAAATTGAATTGAAATAAACAACAATCAAGTCACAAAACAACTCAAGAACAAATCCAAATCTAAAATTAGAGCATCCTAAAAATGAATAACATATTCAAATCCAAGTTACACATCAATTTTAATAAAATAAACAAAAGAAAGAAAGAAAGAACTTGATTTGAACTCAAACTTGAAATGTAGAATTTCTGGATTGCTCTTCTTACTCCTCCTCCTTATTCTCTCACTCTGGAAGGTAGTGTCTGCTCTCTTTGAGTGTTTTATGTTCTTAAATAGTTCTTGCGGCTTCTAGGGTTCTTCCTATGGTTTACCCACTTAATTTGGTTCCAAAAATAGCCCCCAAAGTATCAAAATTACAAAATAGGTCACGTGCTAGAAAAGCTTAAATTCGTTGGAATTGCTATCTGCGCCCTATAGGTCATGATAGTGGCCTGCTTACATATTGTCAATTCTTCTCTTTTATTCAATTTCCTATTTCTGTACACTCAAACACACTTAACACACCTCTTGAAACATAAAATTGATATAAATAAACACTAATAATAACATAATTCTTACATCATAATCATCTAGGAAACACTCAAAAGCACACTTAATCATCTATCATAACATAGTATAATTTGCACCTATCAAGTAGCTAGATCCTCTAACTTCCTCTTAATAGATAGCAACTCCTTCAAAAATTTTATGTACTTTAGCATATGTGAAAGAGCCTTAACAAAAGGTAAATTAATGTGAAGTTGCTTCAAAATTTCAAGTAATTTACCAAATTGCTCATTCATGAAATCTTTCTTCAACTTAATAGGTTATAGAATGGTAGGCTAGAATACCTTAACTCTTAGAGGTCACTTTAAATCCTTAGCTTTCTCTTAACTCCTTTTCTCATTCTCCTCCTCAGCTTGGGTCTTGTTGTTAGATTGCATTTCCTCTCTACACTTAAGGGTGACTGTCTTCGCGTGCTTTTTAAGATTTATCTTTATGGCACTAGGCAAATTCCCTCATGGTCTTCTAGAGATTAATTTGGAAAGCTATCTGATTTACATTTCCAAGGTATGTATAGAAACTTCTTCCTTAAAAACATCTATATGGATTGAAATCTTGCCTCTAAATGTTGAAACATTCTAGTTCAAACTTAGTTTCTTTCCTTGACATAGTTGTTACTGAAATATGATAAAAGGGTTATTCCTTGACTACTGACACATGTATATTTGATCATATTTATACACTCATATTGATGTGTTTTTGCTTAATATTTTATACATTTACTGCAGATTTGGTACTTAATTGCTCTAAGTGCATTTATAGGTTTATAATTGCCTTCATAGACCAAGCAAAGAATTCGGATGAAAACAGGGCATAAAACAAAGATCTGAAGCAAATAAAGGATACACACCATGTCTATAACTGTGTAAGTCTCCCAAGCCATGCAGAATTACAAGTTATAGGGATTTTCTAGTGTACACAATAAAGTACACGCTCATGTATCAAGTTGTGTATCTCCCAGAAATCCTAAAATTTACTTTAAAAAGATGTGAGAAGAGGAAAAATGGAGGGGCAGACATTAGGAGGCAATACAAGAGGTAGAGATCATACAGAAGGGACAATTTTGATCGAGAGAAGAGGAAAACACGAAGAAATTATTCAAAGATCCAATAGAATACAATATCAAACCTCTACCTTGCAAGAGCAGTCAATAGGAGATAAAGGGAGATTTAGAATTATGAACTTTTTGTCTTCTATTCATTTTTCTTTCTATTTATGTTTGATTACGTTTTCTATCATATGTTTTGTGTTATACCATGTTGGACCCCGAACTTTTCTCAAATTTGTGAATTTTAATTTGACATTAAACGAGAAATTTAGGTGACTTAGTCATGTGTAAAGGAAGAGAAAAGTTATGAATTTGAATGATTATGTTTAAGGTTTGATGTGAGCAATGCTAGTTTGAATAGATTAAGATGACATGTTGAGGTTAGTACTTGAAATGAGTGTTTTGAGTTTAATGAACTTGATATGAGGTTTGAGTAAATTTGGTGTTGTATTATGAAATTGGTTAGAGAAAGTTAAGTGAATGAGTTGATTGAAATGGAGTTGAAGAATATGAAATAAAGAGTGAAAGAGTGAGAAATTGAAGAATTGAGAAAGTTTGACTTTTGGTCATAGAGAGTTGACTTTTTGATTTAGGCAGATTTTGAGAAAATGATC
>JANIPM010000009.1:12122819-12137032 GCA_027478405.1 Erythroxylum cassinoides
TTTGTTTCAGTTCGATGGATTCGATCGTTTTTGCATTCGCTTCCGATTTGTGATTCGATTCGCATCCGATTTGATTTCGCTTTATGTTTCGTTTCTTTGCTTTGATTCGATTGATATTCGTTCGTATTCGTATTCGCTTTTCGATTGCTTCCGCTTTCGTTTTGCGTTTTGCTTTGTTCTCTGCTTCATCCGTTTCCGTTTTTCAGTTGGGATCCGGTTTCCGGATCAGGTCCCAACATACCATGTTTTGACTCTTTTATTTAATGCAATTGGATTGATTGATGTATCATGATTCAATTATGTGTTTAATATATGTTCTAATAAATTCAGAACAATAGTGCATAATCTGATTTCATAACATAGAGATTGAGAAATCTTGTGTATGAATAGATCTATCATAACTAAAAGGAGTTTATTGCAAACCTAAAGATAGGTTGCCATAAATCCTTTGGATTAGGGTCAAACCTAACAGTATAATTTAAAAATCGATAAAGCAATCTTAGCACCTTTAACCTAAATAATACGAATGATAATTCTAAGATTAGTTATTAGTAGTCTTAAATGAGTTATTGATATACGACAAGAATTTTCACCGTCTAATAGTTATTAAAACAATTGCATAATAAAAGGTTAATTATTTAATTACATAATAAAAGGCCAATTATTAAAAGGTTCTTAGGGGGATTCATAACCTACATATTAATTCTTGATATGATGATTTTCTAAGTGATTTCTTATTTCTTTGTTCAATATTGTTGCCTAATTTATTTTATTTGCTTAAGTTTTATTTACTTTATTAAAAATTAAAATCAAATTTGTAGACTAGATAATAAGATAACTGTAATTACTAATACTCATTATCTTCATGGGATTCAACTTGTACTTACCGATACTAGCTACAACTATATCGTGCACTTGTGATCAAATTAATATTGGTATAGAAACAATCAATTTAGTTTTTGACATTATTGTTGGGAATAGTGATATTAGAAACACTTGGATGCTATTACTTTAGTCATTATTTTCTAATTTAATTTAATTTAATTTATTATTATATCTTGTTGTATTTTTAGCTTATTCATTTAATTATCTTTTGATCTTCTCTACATTAATAGTGTGTTTGTGGTTTATCCTAGGAATTAATGTTTAACATCATCACCAACACTCACAATGAAAGGATGGAGCAAACAATACTCTTCTGGAAGTTACGATGTATCTTTACAATACGTAACATCACCATATAAAAACGAGAGGTTTCCTCACATGTTTTTAGCGACTCAACTGACATCTATATTGTGTTGTGACATTTATGGAGTAACTATTACAATGATAAATGTCGAGCACCAATTTATATTTGGGAGCAACCAAGTATGTACAATCAATCTCAAGGTGCACCATATGAGAATAGTTACAATTCAGAATGGAGCAAGTCTTACACTTATGGATGGAATGACCATGCTTCAACTGAATATTTACTGTACCAAGCACCTCAAGTTAAGGAGCTAACTCTGGAAGATATGATGTCCAATTTTATTCAAGAATCAATCATAATGCATTAGAAAATAGAGGCTTGCATACAAAATATGGTGAATTGGATCGACCAACTAACAAAGATAATATTTGACAAGATGTAAGGCCTATTATTAAAAATTATTATCTTTGTAAGATTTGACCCATACTTGCTAGTACTAGATACATATATACCATTCACTTGTGGTAAAATTAATATTGGAATATAAACAACCAATCATCTATCCTTGATTCCCCTAAGAAAATTTTAGATGGTTCTTCAATCCCAGATTGTATATATTACTATGTGGTTTATTCTAGGTCTAGGAACATTCCCTATATAATCCATATGCTCGGGTTGTAATGCCTGACACTCTCGATTTAGATGTTTTAGCCATCATACCTCACACTACATAACTTGGAATAGTTTAGGATTCACAGTTAATCCATTGATCTTATTACTTAAGCTTCAAATAGGTTTGTTAATGTTATAATTGCATCAATGTCATATACTTATGCTGGCTTCCTAGGTCTTGCTCAAGATGAGCATCACTGACAATTGTTTATAGCCATGTCTTCAATGAGGTCTTCATTTTCTTTTGGCATTTTATTGTTTAGAGTACCCCCAGCTACTGCATCTATCATCTTCTTCATGGTTTGATTGAGCCCATTGTAGAAAGTTTGTATTTGTATCCACAATGGTAAATCATAATGTAGGTAATTCCTCAACATCTCTTTAAATCTCTTTCATATGTTATATAATGTCCCTAAATCAGCCTGGGCATAAAAAGAGATGTCGTTCCTTGGTTTAGTAGTCTTGGCTTGTGGAAAATGCTTTAGGAGGAATTTCTCTAGCATTTGGTCCCAAGTAGTAAGAGATGACTTAGGCAGAGAGTATAACCATTGAGTTAGTTTACCCCTGAATGAAAATGAGAATAATCTCAACCTGATTGCATCATTATTGGCACCATTGATCTTAAAAGTATCATAATCCTATAAAATGTTGGTGATGTGAGCATTGGGGTCCTCATCTCATAGTCCATCAAATTGGAAAGACTGCTGCACCATCTAAATAATACTTAGTTTAATCTCAAAATTTTTGGTGTTCAATTGTTGGTCTCTTGATGCTAGACTCTGCTCCCATCAATTTCGATCTTGCATAATCAAACATAGTTCTTGGTTGGTCTACTATAGTTCCAGAAGTCCTTTATTTGTCGATCTAACTCAAACTCTCTAAGTAAGGTTCTACAGAGATTTCTATAAGTTGTCCTCTCAATCTCTGGATGTTGATTAGATGCAATAGATTCCCTTAGGTCATAAACTAACCCTAAGACTTATATAAGTAATAAAACTAAAGAGTTAATAAAATAAGTAAACAAATTAAAAACAAAGATTAATAAAGCAAGGTTTTCCTTAGATTCTAATCCATAACAATGTCACCAAAAACTTGATATGTGATTTGTTTTGTTTTAAATCATAATTTTATGGTGTAGCTATAGCTAGCACTAGCAAGTACAAGTTGGTCCCATAAGGATTACAAGTACTAATAGTGGTCTCTTTTCTATTATATAACCATCAAATAAGAAGATGACTTAATTTAAAACTAAATTAAACTAAGACTCCAAACAGTAATGAATCAATACAAATCTAACACAAAAACTAATTCAATATCAAATAACTAGTACTTAGGTAATGAATCCCTCTAAGATATTTTTGTATCATATAATTTAATTATCGATCATTAGACTATGGAAACCCCTATTTTATACCAATATCTTTCTTAAGACTCTTAACAACTAATCCTCGATTGATTAACTGAGATCTCTTTTTAGTTAAAACCTTATGATTAGATTGTTATGATTTATGAATTTCTCTATTAGGTTTGACCCTAATCTAGAGGTTTTATATCAACCTATCTTTAGATTTGCATTTAACTCCTTCTAAATATGGTATATCTATTCATATAAGAGGAGTTTTTCAATCTCAGTCATATGAAATCATTTAGAAATAGCCTCTTTACTAGTTAGAGGTAATGTTGCGTATTACTGAACCTCTCCAGACTCCAGGTGTTAGTAGGATTTCTGTTGGATGTTGTTGTAATCATATAAAATAAGAAATTGAGCTAATATTCTAGATATATTAATTTAAGAATACAAACATATATTCGAATCTTAATGAATCAATCAATTAAATTGCATTAAATAAATAATTAACTTATAGTGCCCATCCTGGTTCATCCTAACTTGGCACTAAACAAACTTAACTCCTAAACATAGAAAATGAAACAGGCATCAAAAGTTCAAAAGAGTAATTAGAAAGAAAAGAATTCATAGATATGCATATCCCCTTTCTCTCTAATAAAATCCCTTCGAATCCTTAATGAAAGTTTGTTCTTTATCAGATCTCTTAAAGTATCTTCGTGTTTTCCTTCCCTAGCTTCAAAATTGTGTCTCTAACTTTGACTTTGGCTATAACTTTTAACTTTAACCGCCTCTATTTTGTCTCCTCATCATAATTGTCATTTATATTATGGAACTAAGGTGTTTGGATTACACACGGTCAATCACACTGTTGAAAACTATTTAAAATCACAACTTTCATGTTCATAAGAGCTTGTATGAGCAAGGAACACAGGCATGTATCTCTATATAAGCATGTACATATTCATAGTGAGCATGTCTCCAAAACAACTCCAGTTCTTCAGTTTTATACTACAATTTCTCTGAGTGATTCTCCTTTTGATCCATAAAGATGATTAAAAACTAAAAATACACTTGAAACAAAATAAGTACCAAAAATAATATAAAACTCTCAAATAGCAAGCAAAACACACTCAATATGAGAATAAAAATATAATACAATAATCGTTTATCACTAGGCCAAATAAAAATATATAGCAATATCTTAATTCAATCACAATTACAATGTATATTGGTTTATTCAAGGAATGAAGAGGAACATGCTTAGCAATTAAGAATTATGCTCCAAAATTTGAGAGAGAAGTGGTTATTTGACAAATTAAGCAAATGTGACTTTGGCTAAAGGAAGTTTCTTTCCTCGAGCATATCGTCTCTTTAGAAGGTATCAGGGTGGATCCCAGTAAAATTGAGGCCATTGTTAATTAGAAGTCACCTCAGAATGTGACAGAAGTGAGAAGTTTTATTGGCTTAGCTAATTATTATCGACATTTTGTCAAATGATTCTCAATAATTGCTTCTCCAATCACAAAGTTACTTCAGAAAGGCACAAAGTTTGAATGGAATGATAGATGTCAAGCTACTTTTAAACAGTTAAAGAAGATGCTCAATGAAGCTCTAGTACTGACACATCTAACTCTAAGCAAAGAGTATGCTATGTACAGTGATGCTTTTAGGAATGGTATAGGTTGTTTACTAATTCAAGATGGAAAAGTGGTGGCTTATGCTTCGAGACAGTTAAAGATGCATAAATAGAACTACCCTACATATGATTTAGAATTGGAAGCAGTGGTGTTTACTTTGAAAATTTAGCGACAGTACTTATATGGGGAAAGATGTAGGGTATACACGAATCACAAGAGTTTGAAGTACCTGCTCACATAGAAGGAGCTAAATTTGAGGCAACGACAATGGCTAGAATTGTTTAAAGACCATGATTGCATAGTTAAGTTCCACCCAGAAAAGCTAATATGGTAGCAGATGCCTTGAGTAAGAAGTTTATTTTAGCATTATCATTACAATATAGTAGATAGAGATTTATTCCAGTTGGAGCTTTGATAGCTTGATTAAAAGCGGGTCTTAACTTGAGACAGATGATAGTATATTCACAAAAGGATGATGCCAAGTTGCAACAAATAGTACAATTGGTGCAAGAAGGGAAATAGACTGATTTTGTAGTGAAAGATGACAGAAGTTTGTATTTTAAAAGTAGATTATGTGTACCGACAATAAAGAACTTGAAGAAGAGG
This sequence comes from Erythroxylum cassinoides, assembly GCA_027478405.1. NCBI lineage: Eukaryota > Viridiplantae > Streptophyta > Magnoliopsida > Malpighiales > Erythroxylaceae > Erythroxylum > Erythroxylum cassinoides. Next base: position 12,128,275 of record JANIPM010000009.1, read on the forward strand.
TTATTAGATGAAACCCATAATATTGTGTTCATCATGCATTATGGGGGTAACAAGATGTACTGGGAATTAAAACAATATTACTGGTGGCTAGGTATGAAGCATGATGCTATATGTCCACGTGTTTGACTTATTAATAGGTGAAATTGAACATTAAATATCATCTAACCTATTGAATCCCGTTCCAATTCCACAGTGGAAATGGGATAATATCACTATAGACTTTGTATCAAGTCTACCCTTCACACAGAGAAAGTATGATGCGGTATGAGTTATAATGGATAGGCTCACCAATTCAGCTCACTTTACACCTATTTAACTTGACTATTCTATGGATCGATTAGCTGAGTTATATGTGAATGAGATTGTTAGGCTACATAGAGTCCTATTGTCAATTGTTTCTTACCAAGACCTACGATTTACCTCAAGATTTTAGAAAAGCTTGCAAGCAGCTTTAGGTACTCGGTTGAGCTTCAGCACAACCTTTCACCCACAAACTGATGGCCAATTTGGGAGAGTTATACAGGTGTTGAAAGATATGCTTAGAGCTTATGTTATGGAATTTCTAGGCTGTTGAGATAGTTATATTCCTTTAAAGAAATTTGCTTGCAACAATAGTCTTCAGTCTAATATAGGCATGACATCATATAAAGCATTATATGGTAGAAAATGTAGATCCTCAGTTTGTTGGAAAGAATTGACTGAGAACAAGATGATTGGACCTGACATAGTCAAAGACACAGAAGAGAAAGTGAGCATTATTCAACAAAGTTTGAAGGTTAAAAGTGATAAACATAAATCATATGTTGATTTAAAGAGGAAAGATACTGAATATTCAGTAAGTGACAAAGTTTTCTTTAAAGTTTCACCCTAGAGAAAGGTTTTAAGATTCAGGTAAAAGGGAAAGCTTATTCCAAGATTTATAAGTCCGTATGAAATCCTTGAAAGGATTGAGCCGGTGGCATATAGGTTGGCTCTTCTTATGGAACTATCTATGTTGCATGATGTATTCCATGTCCTAGTGCTATGGAGATATTGATCAAATGATTCACATGTGTTATCTTTACAAGAAATAAAGGTTTGACCATACTTCTCATATGATGAAGAGCTAGAGGAAATCCTAGCTATAGAAGTGAGACAATTAAGTAATAAACAAATTCCTCTTATAAAGGTGCTCTGACAACATTGTGGCATCCAAGAGGCAATTTGGGAACTCGAATCGATGATGAGAACTCAGTACTCACAGCTATTAAATATAGGTATGAATTTTAAGGACGAAATTCTTTTAAGGGGGAGAGAAATGTTAGGCCCCAATATATACCGTAGAAGCATTATAGTATGTGTTGGGGTGTATTAAAGAGTGAACATAAAGAATTAAGTGTATCTAAGCATAGTAAGTGACATAATGGTAATTAATTTAAAAGACAAACGTAAATTGGTAATTTCTTTATTTAGGCATGGACATGAATAATTATATGTGAGTTATGGACTAGAATGAAATCAATTGATGACTTTATATGTCAATGTGGGAATTAAAGAAAGAAGGAGGACCAATTGTGCAAATTTGTCAAAAATCAACATATGGACTAATGAGATTGAAATATGTGTGCAAGACTATAAACTTCTTCAAGTGGGGAGTAGAAGAGTGGGGAGAGGGGAGAGGGACGTGGATGGAATGTTTTAACTCCAAAAATTTCTCTTCTCACCTCCTTTCCAATCCATCTCCTTAATCACATCATTTTGCAAAAGGAATCAAACTAATCCTAGGTTAAATCAAGGTAAAAGTTTGTGGCTTTTCTCATCTTCATCTTTCTTACTTTACTTATGAATAACTAAAATTATAAGGATGGAAGTGGGATTGAGATGTGTATTTGTGGTGTTTCTAGTTAGTGAGTATAGCAAAGCCAAAGAGGAAGGGAAGGAAAGGCATTAGAAGAACTATTTTGCCAATTTTAAGGTTTGGGACCACACTTAGTCTAATTTTTCTTTGCGTGTATGTTTGAATGGATACAAAGATTTATTTGGATGTGGAATGGTTGTTGGGATTATGGTTTGGTGTTATTTTGGTGTTACCTTACATAGAATTGGTTGAATATGATAAAGAGTATCGTGTAGTGGAATTCTATTTAGGGTTTGTTGAACCAATCACATTGTTTGGGTCACAAGCTATAGACCTCTAAATTGGGTGATTTTAGTTGCATATGAAAACTAAGACATAAAACTAGAAATCTCTATAAGATACTCTAACTTAATTCTAGCTTTATAACATTGGTAATTGAGATTGAAAATGGCAACCTGATGTTGTTCTTTTTTGGAGCATCATGTGATTTTTGGTATATATATATCATGATTTATAAGTCAAATTGGCTTCATTTTTAGTTCCTTAGAAACTATAGACATATGGGAACAAATGTTTAGAAGACTTCAAAACCTATTTTAAACTTTTTTTATATGAAAAGTTCAGAGAAAATGGAGGTTTGAATTATGGGTAAGGGACACAATGAGAAGGAAATTGCACTATTTTGAGTTTGTTTTTATTTCTGATTTTTGCTAAATCGTATCTTAACCTTTCTGAATGTATATGAAACTTTTCAAATACCTAAAAATAAATGAAATAGGACTTACTTTATATGAATTGGGTGATTAAATATTTGAATTTAAGGTTGAGCATAATGCATACTAAAGAAAATTTACATGTACATAAATGATTTGTATGCATATTTATTGTTCATATGTGCATGATACGATTATACAAGTGTGATTTTGATACCCTTCTAATGGTGATAAGTTATGACTCATATGTATGCATGCAAATACATATTTTATGAATTGAAATGTACATTATATGATTTGTCAATATATGAATTGTGAAATTAGCAAATGGTTAAAGGAAATGTTATAGTGTCTGCACCATTGTCATGGTAGTGGACAGATAGACATGCCTATAAAGTTACAGTGCAACCGCTACAGTTTATCACTAATGTGTATTCATGAGACTATAGTGTCTTTATAGTTCGATGCCTTCATCTATCCACGATTTGATACTTTATCCACAGTTTTGATATCTTTGAATATCCACAGATCTCGTTATCTACACCCATATGACAACATAAATAATTGGTATTGATGAGCATTTGTATTTGAATTAATAATTTATATCAATAAATGTTGAATATCAATGTTTGGTTCATGAATGTGAGTTTTTGGTACATGAGTATGATATTTCTAAATGTGTGCTCTTAGCGGATGACTGCTGTGAGTGGTCATCCAAACAAAGTTTTTTCATCACTAAGCTTTCAAGCTTAGGATGAGTGTTAATCCGTATAGGTATAGGTCATAAGAGTGAGGTATAGAGAACATATGTAAGGACCAAGGCCAATAATTAGGAGTAAAAAGTATCTTTAGAATGTGTTCTGGTTTAAGATGATTGTACATGTAAAAGAGTAAAGGAATTCGTATGCTTTCTTTTTGGATTATCATGTAACTATAAAGATGTAATATTAATTTTAAATGATAATGTTAAGTGATATGAAATTTTGTAATGTGTATAGGTATAACATTGAATATAATTGTATGTCATTAATGTATTTACAAAAAATGGGTTATCACGTATGTAGATTATTCTAGATTCTATATAGGGGTGTAACAACTATAAGCATAGAAAATAAATAATTCATAGATGGGACATTCACCTTCACTATAATTTTTGTCTTCTTCTTAACAATCTCTAGAATAAAGAATAAAGAGTCTAATTAAAATGAAAAATTCCAACTCGAACTTTTGGCTAACAAATTTCTAAAAGAGATAGTAATTTAATTAATAATAATAATGGAATTTTTTTTTAAAGTTTTATCCTAAAAAGGTTACGAACGTGTTATTTGCGAGCCCGACTATGTCTTCGTGGACTTGTCCTTGGGCCTACCTTATAAATGCGAAACTGATAAAGATGGAACTGATATCAGGGTTTAAGTTTTTACTGGTGCAAGACTAAGACACTGTAGTCGTCACCTTGCCGTCAGCGAAGATGGGTATGAACAATGGATTGGTTGCCCCGATTTCTGTATAACGATGATGCCATGCTTATTGTTGTAAGATGGGTTTTGATGGATTATCTTTGTAGGTATCTCCAGGGACTCTATGCACAAGAGGCGTGCTACTGGTGGCAAGAAGAAGGCCTGGAGGAAGAAGAGAAAGTATCGTACATTATCCTGTTGTCTGTTAATCTCGTTTCAGTATTAATAATACGACTTGTTTTCATTCACGTAAAGGGTGGGATTGTTTCATTTCATCTGGTCTGCTTTTGGGTTGTTGCAGTATCTTGCAAACGGTTAGTGGTTGATTGAGTGTTACGGCAGTGATAGAAATTGGCTTCAGGGTCTTAGACTTTACTCATGTCTTATCTTGCAAAAGTAATTATTGTCTGATTTTGTCTTGCAGCTTCTATTATTCTTGGAAATTGAACCCACTTGTTAATGTTCGTCTTTGCTTCTTGTGGCTTGATGGTTTTGTCATAGGTTCCCTAGCAATTAAAAATGATAATTCTTTAATTTCTACATAGGTCTCAGTTGCCTTTATACATTGATTTTACTTGATTGTATGTGTTCATGTGTCAAAAGGTCCAAGTTTCATCCACATATTCAATATCTAGTTCTCTTGGCTTGGCTTAATGTTATTAAATTTTCTGTATCATTTTTCCGGTCTGTTTCTTAAGGTCTAGAAAAGTTGTTTATTTAACTTAGTTTGTATCTGAACCAGGATGTAGGTAATTGGTTATGATTATAGCAAGGAATTTCAAAGGAAGATGAATTGTCGTTATTTGTATTCTGTGCTTTGATTTTTCTTTGCCCCAATCATAGGAGAATATTCTAAATGTGCTGATGTCATTTCTGACATTATTTCTCCCTTCTATCTAGATATGAACTTGGTCGTCAACCTGCAAATACCAAACTCTCAAGCAACAAGACTGTGAGGAGAATTCGTGTTAGAGGTGGTAATGTCAAGTGGAGGGCCCTGAGATTGGATACTGGGAATTATTCCTGGGGTAGTGAGGCTGTCACCTGCAAGACTCGCATTCTTGATGTTGTTTATAATGCCTCAAATAATGAGCTTGTTAGGACCCAAACTTTGGTGAAAAGTGCGATTGTTCAGGTGGATGCAGCTCCATTTAAGCAATGGTACCTTCAGCATTATGGTGTTGACATTGGTCGGAAGAAGAAAGTTGCTGCTAGAAAGGAGACCACTGAGGTAATTTTAGTTTCAGGGAACATTTGATCTCCAGTTATGGAAATAAATAACTGGTCAATTGGCCTTGTCAGGATTTGTGAAATATTGATTCTCTTCATCTGTCTTACAATAATCTTGTTTTGCTTTTTTGTAACAAATCTAGCTTTATTCATAAGTTACGGCTCAGACCTACATTCAAGTTTTAAAGTTTAGAATTCTTGCTGAAGCACATGCTCTAATTGTTCAGCATATAAGTTAATACCTAAATCATCTGATATGTCATTTTCTTCCTTTTCTGCATTTCCTGTGGGAAGTATCTTTGACTTGGGATCTGAAGTTGACTTGTTTCTGTGAAATTAATTGCATGTTGGCTATTTGACCAGTCAATGCATTTTGTGGACCATATTTTAGGGTGTGTTCTAGTGCCTTACTTCGGAGTGGTACTTTTTTATGTTACCATTTAAACTCAAGCAGTTTCTAAAAATTCTTGAGTTCACTGGTCTAGGTGAAAACAAGCATGTAACTTGGGACTGAGATGTGTGTTTGATAGGTTCTCTTAATTTGCATGTCCATCTTGTTTAAATTGGTAACTATTACCCATATGTTACCAATTATGCTTACTTTTGTAAATGTACCTGATGCATACTAAGAAATAACAAGCTATTTCCACTGAGTGGATGATGAGGTTTGATTTTCAGACTTTATCACTTGTTGAATTGACCGTCATTTTCACTCTTATGATTTGAGTTTAATTGTATCAGCTTGATTGTGGATGCATTTCATATTCTATTATTGAAATATCTAGTAACTTCTTGTCAATTTGAAAGTGGGTACATTATTAGTATTTCCTTTTTGATTTTTCAGAAGATTTTCATCTATATGACAATTGCAGGATGGAGAAGCCACTGCTGCCCTTGAGGAAACCAAGAAGAGCAACCATGTAGTCAGGAAGCTTGAGAAACGCCAAAAGGATCGCAAGCTTGACCTTCACATAGAAGAGCAATTTGGTGCTGGTAGATTGTTAGCTTGCATCTCATCTCGCCCTGGTCAGTGCGGCAGGGCAGACGGGTGAGTTAAATGCAATGTTAAAATTCTCTGGTCAAGGTTGTTCCTAAAGTTGATATGCCTCAAAATTTAACTGTCAGGTACATATTGGAGGGTAAGGAGCTGGAGTTCTATACGAAGAAAATCCAGAGGAAGAAAGGCAAGGGTGCTGGTGCTGCTTAAACATGATTTTGGTTAACATTAAGAGCAAAGATGTGATAAATCAGTGTTGGTAAAATGCTCTTTCTTGATGGGGGATCTGTTTGTGTAGGCCCAAGTCATTCCTTTTTGCGCCTTGTGATTTTGTAGTTCCTACTGATTATTACAACCTTAATGGTATGCTTTTCTCCCATTTCCTTGGAAATAATTACAACCGGTGTTATATTCTTCCTTATCTTGTTCATATTCAATGAACAAGAAGCAATGAGATGTCCGCTTTCTACAAATCTACAGGGGATCCACGCCCTTTCTTTTTCCTGTCTTTATTTATTTTTAATGTAATTACACAGCTAGACAGAGTTGAGTGTAGTTTAACTTAGTATTAATTTTAAGAAGTTGAGGGAAACGACACCGAACAAGTATATATCAGTAAATAAAACAAGGACTAGTCGATGCAATCGTCATAAACAAAAGATATCTTTCCCTTTCCATTTCTCTTCTCTCGCATTCATATTTCTCTACATTAAAAGTATCAAAATGGTTGGTATTAGAGCGGACGATCCTCCAAGGTAGCATGATGGCTGAAATACAAGGGGAGCGGAGGTAAGACTGTTAGAAGAAGGAATGAAAAAACTTCAAGAGGGACAGATGCGAAACGAAAAAGAAATCAATGTTATTATCTATGTTCTAACTCATGCAGAAGATGGGGAAGGATAGCTCAGAAGTGATGTCACGAAATTCAGGCAAGCCAGGAAACTACACCCTTCCAACCAGATTTAGTAAGCTAGATTTTTTGACCTTTGACAGGAGTGAGGAGAGAAGTTGCATATGGAAGGTGTAGCACAAGAATGGTTTTAGCTGATAATCAAGACCAGGAGTGAAGGAGATTCGATAGTTGGGAAGGATTTATAATCGCACTAAGACAACATTTTGATGAAGAGATATTGGAAGACCCCATTGGCGAGTTGAAAACCCTCAAACAGGAGGGGACGGTGCAGGAATATAGCACAGTTTGAAAAACATTCAAATAAACTAACCCTTCCTGAATCTTATTTGATAGGCTTCTTCTTAAAAGGGTCTTAAGCCGAAACTAGAGCTGACGGTGAAAATGATGGAACCAAACTGCCTTGCGAAGGAATATGCATTGGCTAGAAAACAAGAGGCTATAATGGCAGCCAGTTTATCGGTGTATTTTGGGAAAGGAGTCAGAGCGCCAGGGCAGACAGGCGGAGTCGATGTGTACTCCACATACGAAGGAGGAAACTCCATGACCTCTCCTTCTTGTAACAACCTGGAAGGAGATTTGCTTCCAACACCAATGTTCCAGGGAAACAGTAGTAAACTGGGCCATAACAAAAACATGAGGACAAAATCGACGAATAGCAAAGAATGTGACGAGAAGCGAGCCGAAGGATTATGTTTTTTGGTGCGACAACAAATATACACTGGGACATAAATGGAAAAGAAGCAGTTCCAATTATATATGGTAGAAGAGGAGGACCTGACAAATGACGGAGAAATTAATGAGGAAAAAGAAGAGTGGGAATCGGCCAGTCTTGCGATATCACTGGAGGCAATGTGGGGGTTAAAAGATCGAGGGGAGTTCAAGCAGATGAGGGTAATCGACAGTTATCAAAATAAGTCATTGTATATTCTTATAGATACGGGAACAAACACAACTTCGTCGACGAAGGGTTTAATAGGAAAGGAAACATGGAAGTATCGGACATCCCAATATTAAGTATTGCGGTGGGAGAGGGTTTGAAGTTAAAGTGTAAGACAATTACTGGATCGATTGAATTTGATGTACTTGTATTTATTATAGTTTTTGTAAGGATTTAATTCACTCTCTTCTTCTTTCTTTGATTTGTATCTTCAATAATACAGATGATGGTTCAGATAACCTTTCAATAAGTTTCTAAAACTTATAAAGTCTTTCACCAACCATCACATTCTTTTATTTTAAAAGAGAGAGGGAAAAGGTCTTTGACCCATCTGAGAATCATTATTTTATACCCAATATCTATTATCTTGGGTGTTTTTTATGAGACTCAAACTGTAAGTCACATAGGCCATTAACTATTCTAACAATCTTCCACTTGACCTATGTTACGACTTGGTGATTCAACAATAAAACATTAAGTGTCTGTTTGGATGAGCTTATCTCAATAGAGCTTTTGTCAATAGAGCTTTTATCAGTAGAGCTTTTCTAAGAAATCCGTTGATTGTTTGGCTGTTATTTAAAAAAGAATTTTTTTAAAAGAGTTTCATACAATAGACTATTTGACAACCTAAAAATAAAAATCACTTTTAATTTTATCTATATTTTATTTTG
>JANIPM010000009.1:12368566-12381383 GCA_027478405.1 Erythroxylum cassinoides
ACTAAACTACATTCAAACTGATTGGTTGTAGGACATAAACTAACATTGTTAAACCGTCATAAAATTGATTAACTTTTAATAAAATTGAAAATTTTGAAATATAATTAATGGAGAATATCCTTAGACAACAAATAATTTGAAGTTTAATTAAAAAAAGAGATTGCTAGATGAAAATTAATTATTTTATTTTTGTTTATAAAAACTGATTAGTTTACGAAAATCAACTGAGTAATTAATAAACTAATTGTTTTTAACAACAAGAGTTATTAAAGTAAATTGAATTAGAAAGTTAAAAGTCGAATAAAAAAATTAACCAATTCAAAGTTTTTATAATAGAACCGGTAGTTTTTTAATTATTGAATTAAATTCATACAACACTTATCAAAATAAACTTGCAAGTGACGACATATTGGTTATATTAATCAATTAATTTGTGATATCTTTTGTCATCCTACTATAATAAGAAGTGCTTCAAAAACATTATTATGATTATATGATATGTTGATTTATATAATTGCTCTCTTATGTTTACTACTATTTTTAGGGATCTAAGGATATGCATGATAAAAGTCTTCTATATGTACTTCTTTGTCGACTGGATTGTATAAACTATAGTATATTAAAGAAAAAAACATTGAAAACCATACAAAATTATGTACTCTTAGAACGATTTGCCTGCAGATTCGTTGCTCCTGGCTAGAATTCACACTGCCTTATCCTATGAATCATCGGGTACTACATAGAAATATGGTCCATCGTTTGAAAAATTATATATAAATCTTTATTGGTAGACATGTCCTTTCTGTTTGTGCGAGACCTACTTTCAATGGTGAACATTTTCAGGGAATAGAAAACGTGAAAACAGATAAAAATTGGCGCATTTAATTGTGCAGGCAAGATTAAATGCCTCCCTGAGTGTGATGGTCCATACTTGAGAGTGGCATTCAGAAGAAATCCATGGCTGACCCGGCACTCCTCTATCAGTTCCTTTTATTCAACGCTTAGTTCAATGGATAGAAACATCTCCATCAACCTTCGCCGACCGCGTCTGAGTCGTAGCAACCCATGTTTTTCATTTATCAATTTCGTACCAGCTAACATAAAGATCTCTTTATTTTTAGTTGTATAGTTTGTTGAACCCTGCAATTCTTTAATATGAAAATATTCTCAATAAAATGCTGATGTTATTAGTTCCAAGTTCGAAGATGTTGAATTCATCAACAGCTGTCGGAATGTTTTATAATTATCATGAATCGTATGTTAGCGAGTTTTTTCATGAACTGAATTCATTTATCCATCTCATCGTAATAAACATAATTTGCATTTGCCCAAGGGACAATTCCTACTCAGAAAAGATGCAGGCAGGGAGAGTTAATTTGTTCTTATCTATGAATTTGGCCCACTCTGGAGAATTTCCTGACGTTTTGAATGTGATAGAATTATAATTTGCCAGGAAGATGTTTAAGAAAATAAAAATCAAGAGAGGAGACTCTTTTCTTCCTTGTCTTTTAATTTAATAAACCAACTTATTCGAACAAGAGAACAAAATAATTCTGGTAGCTCACATGGTTTTTGCTTCTTTTTTTTTGTTGTTTTAACTGCATGTAGCAGGCAGTAATGATGGATGCATGATTGGAGGTAGTTGAAAGGGGGTTCTGAATTGTGGTAAAAATCCAAAAGCCAAACTGACTTAATCTGGCACTTGTATTCATAACTCGCTTCCCACTCTGGCATGGCTGACTGGTCAACCCCGATTGCCTTCCTTCTGCAGTCTAAGGTTTTTTTAAAAATGCCTTTCCTACGTAGTTATCTTCCCTTTGCATTCCAAGTCTCTTTTAGTGCCGACAAATGATAAAGAATAAACGTGTCACCTATGCTGGAATCAAGTATTGAAGTATAAGGGCTTCAAAGATCATGATTACAAGGAATCAAGGAATCAACTTTGGTTTTCAACAAAGGTGCACTTGTACATCACAAAATTATAAGACAAAAGAAACATGTGCAGAGTGATAAGACCTAAAGAATAGGAATGCCAATTTTAGCCCGACTTGCGGCTCGATCATAACGTAAAAAATGATATTATTTTTTAATTTTTTTAAAAATATAAAGTTGGGTTGGGCTGGGCTGGCCCGCCCGTAACATAAAAAAGGTATGTACGAAGTGATAAGAACTAAAGAATAAGAATGTCAATTTTGACCCAGCCTGTAGCCTGACAAGAACGTCAAAAATCGACATTGTCTTTTAATTTTTTAAAAAAATATATGAGGTGGGCCAACCCAACCCCTCCTAGCCTGGACTCGGCCTAGGCCATTGACATCCCTACTAAAGAAGTCCCAAATAGAGATGATTTTTGTACTATATTAATGCTTGTCTTTATATATAAAAAGATGAAGTATAATCTTTCCAATTAGCTCCTTGTTGAAGGTCTCTCTTCATAAAACTTGGTTGACAAATATTCTTCTATTTCGTTCTTCTCGTATACTAGAAAATAAGTAGGATAATGCAGTGTAGTAAATCCATATGTCCCCTTCCTTTCTAAGTTTGATGTGGATGCTCTAGTCTATAAAGTCATTCCGTCCTCCATGCAGGTTTCCTAGATGTATAGCTTAAGTATTACATTCCAAGCCTTGTTAGTAAAGCATATTTAAACAAGAGAGGATCCGAAAATTCCTGATTTGATTTTTATAGAGAGCACGATTTTAGAGTAGTAAAGAAGTTGGTTAGCCTATCTAGGATAGGAAGTTTGCTTTTCATTACTAACCATAGAGAATATGAGGCAAAAGTTAGGGCATTTTTAACCTAGACCAACTCACACCATGCAACTTTTGGAGTTGCACTATAGAAGAGCTTCCTATATGAAGCATTAGTGAAGTTTCCTAATGTATTACCTTTCCAGATGATTTCATCTTCCTTATCAGGAATTAATATGAAGTTGATAAGAGTTGTTGAAAGGTTTGAAGCCAGCAAAATCTTTGAGAGGGGTGCTTGATTAGAGAGTACATGGGATACAATAGCATTAGGATGGAAGTATGGTTTAAGAGGAAGCAATTCAATGTGGCTTTCCAACAATCTATGAGGAGACCAATTATCATTATAAAAGAAAGATTTGTTTCCATTGCCAATCCTACAAACAAAAGATTGTATGATCTTATCCTTACTCTTGATTAAGAAATGCATCATTTAGGAGACATTTTGTTCAATGTTTAGATACAAAAAGGTTAAAGGCCTTGATGTAGTACACATGAACCCATTAAACCCAAAGGGCTTTCTCATCTGTGAATAATCTCCAAACTCTTTTGGCTAGCATAACCATATTTGTAACTTTGAGTAGAAGAATGCTGAGTCCCCCCTGATGCTTTGGTTGGTATATTTCAATTCATTAGAGTTTTTTTCTTGCAACTAGACCCCATAAATCTCCTAACTAGTTTGTCAATGGTCTTGGTGATGGAATAAGGAAATACAATATATGAGGCCTAATATACGTTGAGCGAGCTCAAATAGAATTTATCAATTGAGCTCTTCCAACCATTGCTAGTGTTTTGGAGCTCTAACTTCTAATTCTATCTTGTATTTTCTCTAGTAGTGGCTTATAATCTGAGTAAGAGAGCTTAGTTAAGGAAATTGAGATCCAAGGTATGTCAATAGGAGATGGAGGTGTTTGAAACCTGCGAGAGAAGAAAACCAAGTAGCTTGGTGGATAACACTTGTAGATAAATACATCTTACTTTTTATCATTGCTGGCAGATAATCCTGAGAGTTTACTAAACAAGTTCAAAGCTTAGTGAGAGATGAAATTGAGCCTGCATCTGCTTTTAATAATAAGAATAAGTCATTAGTAAAATTCAAGCTAAAGTTCCAAGCTTACTATACTTGGAATGAAATTTAAATTGATAATTCCTTTCCAAAATTCTCTTTAGCAATCTATTGAAACTTCCATTCCAATTGAGAATAGGTAAGGAAGAGCGAATTCCCCTATCTAAAACCTTTATCCCTTTTAATTGTACTTAAAATTTCTCCATTCACCATAATTGTAAAGTTTGTAATTGTAATACATTGCTATGTCTATTCTATGAAAATATTAGGAAATCTATGAGCTTTTAAGTAGTTGAGTGTGAAAGACCAATCTATTAAATTGAAAGCCTTTTGGAAATTAATCTTTTGAGAATAATTTTTGCTACTTCTCTTCTTTGTATAGTATTTGAATAATTCTTAAAAAAGGATTATGTTTTCCTCGATTTGCCTGTGATAGATTCATGTTTGACTATAATTATACACCTATATTTGATGTACCTTGCTTGATATTTTATAGTTTTATTGTATATTTGGGGAAAAAGGGTCCCTTTTGACCTTAAGCTTTTCACTAATTAACAAGTTTGAGCCTAACATTCCAGAGTGAATAATTATAATGCTAATATTTGGAAAATGTTAAAGTTTAACCCCACCCTAATGAAAAATTCAGACCATCTGTTAAGTGCCAGGTTAGCGCTGACCTAGCAATTAATAAAATATTATTTTATTCAAATAAGTGGAGCCCCCTTTGCCATATAAGCAATGATGTCGCAAGTGAGATCCTTATTTTAATTAATTAAATAAAAATTTTATTTTATTATTAAGAGTAGGACCCACTATTTATATTAAACATTAAACAAACCTTAAGCAAAGGGATTACATGATTGATTATTTTCTTAAGGTTAACAAAATTATGTCATTAGTTGAATAAAACAATTATTAAGTAAACAAAGATTTAGTTAACCCGAATTTAATATGTCATCAAACATATAACTATTCGTGTAACATAATGGTCAAGAATCCTCGAGAGAAGTCGTGAGCATCGAAGCGGGTTGAGTTAATTGAGGTATGCTAGATTTTATTATTATTATTGTTGTCTGTTAACTGAGAGAAGTTGTGAGAGATAATGATTGTTATTGGTGTGTGTTAGATAATGGTTGTTATCGTTAGTTTATTGTTGGGTGTGATCCTGAATGTTTCTTTGGTTGCTTTCTGGTCCCCATTATGGTCCTGTAATGTTTTTTGTTGTGTTTTTGATGTTTTGTGGTAAGCACATGCTCTTGGTGTTAGGTTAAGATTAGAGAACCTAGAGAACATAAAACAAGCTTTGATGAACTAATCATTAAACACTTATCATTTAACATTTCTCTCTGAGTACAGCAATGCAAGAATAAAGATGACGAAACTAGTACTTTGAATTATAAGAAATATCTCTATAAACAAGTTGATACGAGATAGAAAACCATGATGCCTAAAATAGAAGGAACAACTTGTAGATTATATCAATTTAATATCTCAAAAAATACTTGAACATTATATGCAATTGTTTATGTCGTTGAAAGATAGTTGATGAATTATTTTTCAATTTTCTATATAGTTGAAAGCAAAGGATTTATAAATTTTTATAAAGGATTGAGACCAGAATTTTCTGTGTGATTGGTTGCACAATACAATGAATCCTTTTCTTTGTGATTGGTTGCACAATACTACTACCTTTGTTAGAATTATGACTAGTACTATTCAGAATTACATTAACAAGACTGACCATAGATATGACAATTATTGGGGTAATGTGGAAATCATGAATGCCGTTTGTTTTAATAATTCAAGGAATTGTAGTTAAAATTAAAAAGTTTCAAGAATAATTTTCAGTTTCATAGTAGCTTAAGAATGTGTAAGAATGGAGTTTATGAAACACAAATATACACATTATATGGTTTCTTTTTTACTATTTGATGTATGATGAGCTTTATCAAATTTAATTCCACAACATTAAGTTGATTAAGGAATAATTTCTTTTGAGCTTCAATTTACCATTTTGAAATTTTAATTGACTTTGCTTTAAATAGTTGTGCTAGTCTTAATCATCTTAATTTCAAATATGTTTATCTAGAAGGCTAAAAATGGGGGAGGTGGGACAGAATGGGATAAATGCACCAAAAGTCCTGTATAAGTACCACAGTTTCTATTTTAAGTCCTTTATATTTGCAAGTTCTTAAATATGGCCTTACAGATAGAAAACATATGGCCACTAGGGTTTGAAACAATCCATAAATATCATACCAATAATACAAAACTCATGTATAATCAACATGTTTTATATCGTACCAATAACACAGAACTCATACATAATCAACATGTTATTTTTTTGTATTGCTTTTACATTTTTGATAATCATTGCATTGCTTTTACATTTTATGATAATGAACATGTTATTTTTTTAAGAGTGATGATTGCCATTTTCATTTAAACTTGCGTGTACACTTATGTTTATAGGTTTTGGTCTTCTTATAGTCAACCTTAATGTCTTCAAGCCTTGTTTTTTTTTCATCAAATTGTTACATTACCTTTATATTGTATGATAATGAAAATTCTTTTTTTAATCATTTCATTGCTTTTTTCATTTAAACTTATGTGTATACTTATGTTTATATGTTTTAATGGATCAATATGGAAGTATAATGGAAATGGAGTTAGGGTATGATAAAATTAATGAGGCATATTATAAAGAACTTGGTTTAAACTTTGAGGACTCACTGAAAGTTATCGACTCAAATGAAAGTTGTGTTAAGCTAGCAAACTTAATGCAAATACATGGGCTTGTTGATGTATATATAACTCATCATGTAGACACACCTATCCATGTTATTGATGACGATGATGAGAACATGGAGGGGTAGGGTGCACAAACTAATGAGAATATGGATGGAGAAGGAGCACAAATGGAAGACAATTTGGAGGGGTGCATAAACAGATGAGAATATGGAGGGAGAAGGTGCACAAATGGATGAGAATGTGGAGGAACAGAGTGCATAATTTCAATCAAACTTCTATGTTGACATTCCACATGACCATCATCCAATCGAAATTGATTCATCAAATTGTGGTAGTCCTATTAGCATTGATGAATATCCTAGTAGAGAGGAGTTAGATGAAGCTTTACATAGTCCCATCACAACTGTTAGGGATAATCTTGCAGAGGGTGGACATGAGTGGAGGATAGGAATGGAGTACAAGATTGTAAAAAAATTTAAAGATACTATTGTAGATTATGCAGTATGTACATGATACAATGTTAGGTTGAAAAGGTGAGGGAGTAATAAGATTAGGTATATTTGTGTGGATGGATGCCTATGGGTTTTATATGCTACATATGATAAGAATGAGAGATGTTATAGGGTGAAAACATATAATTCTAATCACACTTTCTTCACTACAAACAAATCAAAAATGGTTTCTGTAAAATTCTTAATGAGACATTTCAAGGATAGAATTTTAAAGAAGTCTAGTATAACAACGAAGAAAATGGTGGAAGAATGTAAATAGAAGCTCAATATTTTTGTTAATTCAAGCATGCGTAGAAGAGCAGAAAAGAGATCGAGGAAAGAGAGAGAAACATATTTTATTGTTGAATATGCAAAGTTGCAATATGTACATGAGTTGAAGGTAAGCAATCCTAGGCCAACAATTAAGTTACAATTATCAAAAAATCAAGAGAGCTCATTGCTACAAGTATGTTATGTTATAAAGTCTATATTGTACTTCATTATGTTCTTTTATGTGTTATATTAGTACTTCTTTATATTTTCTTGTAGTTTAGAAGATTGTATATTTGTTTTTACGTCATTAAAAAGGATGGAAGCATTTAAGGTCAATTTTTAGGATTGATGGATGCTTCCTAAAGATAGAATTTTAAGGGAAATTGTTAAGTGAAGTTGGTAGGGATGGTGATAGAGGAATGTTTCCATTAGCCTAGGCAATTGTAGGGTGGAAAACGCATATATATGGACTTGGTTTATAAATTTTTTATCATCTAATTTGGAATTAGAAGATAGCCAAGGAATTATAGTTATATCTGAATGCAGAAGGTGTGTAATCATATTTGGGATTGAAATCATTATATAAAATATGATCTGGTATCTTTTGTGTTTGTTGTCAGGTTTGGTGAGGACTCTTTGCCCAATGCAAATCACCGTATGTGTTCAAGACATATATATCACAATTAGTCTATGAATTAGAAGGGAAAAGACCTTAGAAAGTAGTTTTGGAATTGTGCTTGGTCAATGTATGTTCAAGATTTCAATGAAGAACTAAAAAGGCTTTACAAAATAAGCCTTAGATGTGCTGCAACATTGCTTAAGTATCCAAAAGAGAGGTGGGCCAGATGTTATCAATCCTTTCAAAGTAAATGCCCCATTGTTGACAACAACATGAACAAAATGTTTAATGGGTGGATTCCACTAGCTAGGGAGAGGGAAGTGATTAGCATGCTAGAGACTATTAGAATAATGGTTATGAGGAAGCATGCTGAAAGGAAACATTTTATACTTGGTTGGAAGCATGATATAGCACCAAACATAATGAAGAAGTTGGAGAAGAATAAGAAAGAATCAAAGCAATGGAGAATTGTACGGAATGGAGATGGTGGTTATGAACTTTCAAAAGATGATGGGAAGCATATTGTCAAGATCGGTAGAAACCATACATGTAGTTATCGAGCATAGGACCTACATGGATATCCATGCAAGTATGTACTTAGTGCAATCTATCACTTGTGACAAAAGGGTTGAAACATTCATTGATTCGTGCTATAATAAGGTTCGGTTCTTGAATTTGTATGAACATGTGTTACAACCAATACAAGGTGAAATTTTTTGGCTTTCAAGTGATGTTGCATTGATACATCCTCCACCTAAAAGAGTTATGCCCAGTAGACCAAAAATTGTAAGAAGAAAGTAGCAAGATAAGAAGATGAAAAGTCCAAGTAGATTGAGTCAGAAAGGGCAAGAGTATAAATTCTAAAAATGTGGTCTTCAAGGTCATAAATCCAAAAAATGCAACAATAACATCTCAGCTCAACACGATAAGGATTTTTCATGGGCATGTACACGTTACTTCAATCATATGAATATAATTTTATAAACGTGCAGTTACTAATGCTTATAATTATGTTAATTAGGTTAGAATAGAGGGAACTTCACAGGTATACCAATTTTCAATTTTAAATTACTTATATTTGTACTAATAATTGACAAAGATGTTTTTTTATAACTACGATTAAATGATGGGAATTTGGTTAATGATAATGTTGGACTGGACTGAGTCAACAAAGCAATATTGTAAGCTTTTTTACCAATTTGTCTAACTTTAAGTTTTTATCAATTTGTCTAACTTTAAATAATTACAAAGTTTGTTTATCATATTTTTTCTTGCATTTTGTAGGTTGGTACACCTGTAGATGCCATCTTAAACCAGTTTGGAGATGTTGACCTATACACCTTTCAATTATCATTCAAACTAAGGGGTTTACGATTTAAAGAATGTCCTAGTATTACTTCATAACATTTACAAGCTGAAGCAAGTAGAAAGAAAACCTTATTGAATTAATGATCACAACCTGATCTTACGCAATCAAGTATAATGAAGACAACATCGATTAGTTGTATACATACAATGTATATATATTTGTGTTGTGTACATATGAATGTTTGTGTTGTTTACATACAATGTAAATATTTTTGTTAATCAATATGATTTGTTACACAACCTCTCTCTCTCTCTATATCAATCTCTCTCTTACATTTCCTTTTTTTTCCCATATTTGACAACATATACAAATAGTAAATTATCATTATATATTAGTAATATATATAGTACTATTGTTTTTCTTTCATTACATAATTCATGTACCAATTTTTTTTTCATATTCAACATATTCATTATGAGTTGTTATACTACAACTTATCCATGTTATATTGGTTATATATAATAGAATTGTTTTTACAATTGAGTTACGTAATTCATATACAAATTTTGTTATTCATATACAATATATTCATTATGAGTTGTTATACAACATACCCTTTGTATATTATTTACATATTCAAAATCAAAATTTTCATAATATACTTGAAGTTAATATCAACCATTACATTGTTGAAATTCAATACAATATCCTTATAACATAATTACAAATAAAAAGTAATAAAACAATAACTAATCTTATTACAATTACAATGTTCATTAACATACACTTAACTTGTTTTTTTTTGTCTTTTCTCAATAAATGTATGTCCTCCTTTAGAAGATTGATTTGTTCTTCAAACTCCTGTGTTGTTCTTCTTTGAACCTCTTCTTTTAACATTGATAATTCACTCCTTAAATTTTTATCACTTCAACGACTCTCTCACTAAATTCTTCATCGTATCATTTGAAAAACTTGCATCTCCCAACCTAAAACTTTCAATTTTAGTAACAAAATACCTTAAACAAAGTTTAACATTCAAATTCATTAATCAAGTAACAATAAATTCTCACCAGATAATTGGCATCCATAAAACCCATAGCCATGATTATGATGACTCTATGAAGTCGTCAATAGGCCCTTTAGCCCTTAATAACAAAAGACATTGCTTGTATTTGAACTCACTATTATATTAGTCGATGATTAATGATTATATCTGCAAAGTTAAAAGAGATAATAAGATAATATAAGATTGGGTAAAAATACATTCTATTGACTATGTCATGTATACACACATATAATTTGACAATGAAGTGTCACATGTTTATCACTCCAACTATTTCATATCAAAGAGGTTCAAGACCAACCTATCTTAATCGTGAGAGAGTTCTTCAAATTGTGAGAGAGTTTTTGAAATTGAGTGTAGTTCAATTGTGTTGAACCAAGAGGAACAAGAGGGTTTTTACTTGATTGCTTTTTGTAGTGATTTGATAAGAAATGCAAATTCATTTGGAGGCATGCTACTCGTCTTGGGGATGATGGACTGATCTCTTCATCTCCTCAAAAGATAAATTTGAAATAAACAATGAAAAATAACTCTATAAAGACATCAAAATTTTCGCCTTATGAAAGATTGCATATTTACAAAATCTCAACTGTGTTTTACACTATTACATAGTTTTTCTATCCCAAGATATTACACTTTCAAATAAGAAATCTAGATGTACTATTTTTCATCAAAAGAAAGAAACACTTCTAAAAAAAATTCCCAAACTCACAAAACTACATTATCATCAAAGATGTCCTCCATTTCTAGAAATATACCTTTCATATAAAAAATTTACTAGTGAGGCCGAAAGGTAACCAACAACAACTTAAAAGTGTTTAGTGATTTCAAATTTATAGCCAAAGGTATTAGAGAACATGAAATAAAGTGACAATATATCTTCTTGTGGGAGCATTCCTCATGACCAAATGGTGAACAACAGACATATGCATCTCTCTCATATAGATACACAACATTATACATAAGAAAACTTGTAGTAACATGCGATGGAAAATATAGTAGATATAATTCACTATGATCCTAATTTACAATTAAAACATATTTTAATAAATTATGGATATGATATTGGTAGTGCTTCATAACACTACATAAAATAACTAAACTTAAAACTATAGCTAGTGATAAGTCTAGATAGATCCCATAAAGAGCGTATGTAAATATTTTGCAATGAAAGAAATTAGTGTTTAGGATATGAGAGGAGTTTGGTCTGATTCAAATAACAAAATAAAATGAAACTAAACTAACGAAAATAAATTAAAGCAAATAGTTAAAAATGATGAAAGTGATTAATGCATTTAGGATCTTGTTCTTCTCGGTTCAATCTCATACTACATATAATAAAACATATGTCATTATCATATTATTTTCACACCTCTCTTAGAATTATTGATCGTAGATTAATAATAAGCTCTGTTAACCAAAAACCTTAAATCATGTTTAGTTAAAAAATCTCATTAACTAATCCTAACATTCTAACAACCTAGAATAAGCTCTTTATATTTAATCTGACTGTCACATTACGAATAAGGAAAACAAATCAATCTAGGCAACAATCACGCAAGCTCGAGTCATTTAACCTATATTACATTATCCCTAATGGTTTAACACCATTAGTTACCACAAATGAATTTATAACACAACGACACGTATTGTATTTAAGATTCTGGCAGTGGTTTCATATACAAACAATCAAATGAGAGTGAGAATAACAATTATCCATACACGAATAGCCAAATCAATAGATATAGAATAACGTAAACAATTCTTAAAGAGAGAAAGAACAATGATACACTATGATGATATGCTTAAATACAATCCCTGACATTGATTTCACCTCTAAACCGAAATAGGGATGCTTAGCCCTCTATAGGTCTCCAAAGAGTAAGTGCTCTACCTTTCACGAAGTCCCAAAATGATTATATTTTCTTTTTCCATTAAAATGTTCTATTTATATGAAAAATTAGGTTTATGGGCATATACATGGTTTAATACACAACCGTACACTGTGTATCAAACTGTATAAGTCAAAAAAAATGGGAAACTCATGAAGATACATGGTTGGATACATAACATGGTTGGATACACAACCTTGTATCCAACCATATAAGTCCAAAATGTGTCTTCCAATTATATACACGGTCGTACAAGTACATACATGATCATTTATCTCCCAGGTTTTGTTTAATTGTTGTTCTTCTTATAATTTCTTATTCAATCCTCACCCTAATGCATATCCTTCTTGTTCCACAAGTGTAGCGCCCCTTTACCGTAGGGTACGCACCGGAACGCCCGTGGGTCATTCCGATACATGACCTATGGTGAGGGTGCACTACGGACGATCAATTCTAGATAACCTCATGGCATCAATTCAATTAAACAGCAATCTCAAAACTTCTAAATTTAATAACCAAAAGATACTTTTCATTCATTTCTTAAAACCGTAAATACATGAGTCAGTCATAGATACATCCTGTACAATCCAAAAGAGACTACAATAA
>JANIPM010000009.1:12426195-12437818 GCA_027478405.1 Erythroxylum cassinoides
AAGGCATGGAATACAGTAAGATAGACATAAGAGTTAAGTGTACTGACACTATAGTGATGTGAATTATTAAGTGAAAGTTAAATTTATCTTTGAGAGTATCACCGTGCCAAGGTGTGCTCAAGTTAGGAAAAAAGATTATCTAAGCTCGACATGAATAGGTTTGTATGAAATAGTTATGAGAAGTGCTACTGATGAGAGATGTCTTAGATTCGTAATGTGATATATGTGAGTATGTTAAGAAATATTGATATGATATGATATTGGTGTTAGCCACACAGGAAGTGGAAAATTGTGAGTAATCTAAAACATATTGA
This sequence comes from Erythroxylum cassinoides, assembly GCA_027478405.1. NCBI lineage: Eukaryota > Viridiplantae > Streptophyta > Magnoliopsida > Malpighiales > Erythroxylaceae > Erythroxylum > Erythroxylum cassinoides. Next base: position 12,426,510 of record JANIPM010000009.1, read on the forward strand.
GTAATCTAAAAATTGTGACGATGATGTAATGTGGCTTGGAATGCTATTAAAGATTTATAAAACTTTATTCTTTTGATGTTAATGAAATGTGAATGGCGTATGGATGATGTGAGTTAAAATTAGATATATATGAAGAAGTTATCATCTTGAGTTGATGATTTTGGAACATAAATCGTTGATATATATATATATGTATGCATGAGTGAGACGTTACGGACAGGAAGATAGGAATTATGACTGATCAGATGTAGATAAAGGTGATGAGACAAATAAGTTGAGATTTGAGAGTTTAATGAAGTCAATTTGGTAGCTTAATGGTTATGCTCAAAACATTCCAAGTTTGCATAGTGCAAAATTTCAAGTCTTCCATAAGGTAAAAATTTGTATTCTAAATTTAGGGCAAAATCTGGATTGATCTAGGATGAATTTGACAAGTTGTCTTCATATAAGTTGTAGTTTGTCTTTCTAGCTTTCCAACGGTATATAGTATGGAATTTTTGGATATCGGAGTTAAAATTCATGGTCCTTATAATTGGAAATGGTCAGGACTATAGGACGTATGGTTTGGTGATGACGTGACGTCTAGTGAGGAAGTATCATCTGGTGAAGACGTATCATCTGGTGATGACGTATTGTCTGGTGATGACGTATCGTCTGGTGATGACGTATCGTCTTATGAGGACATATCATCTGGTGAAGACATATTGTCTAATGAGGACATATGGTCTAGTGAGGACACTTCGTCTAGTGATGACATATCATCTGGTGAGGACGCTTTGTCTAGTGATGACGTATCATTTGTTTAGGACGTTTCATCTAGTAAGGACGTATCGTTTAATGACGTCATATTGTCTGATGATGACGTCATATTGTCTGGTGCACTGTTCATCTTGTATCGTCTGATCTCATTTTTTACCCTGTAGACGATCAAATTCTCCCAAGAGAGGTCTAGTATGATTGAGGACATAAACATACTTGATTCTTTTGGCCATAATTTCTTCACCTGACCTCCAAATGAAGTAATTCTTGAAGGAATATATATCAACACACATTGTTCTATCTCTCCACAAAAATTGGCAGCATTTCAAATTGATTGGAGAAAGGTTTTGATTAAAGGAAAACGAAGGAATCTATTGGAATAGTATGAACTGGTGTTATTTTTACTGAACAAGCTTCAGCATTTTGAATATATCTGGATCTGTAGAGTTCCAACTGAGATGATTTTTAATGTGGAGTAAACTAAAGATGTAGGTTTACAAATTATATGAAGAGGTTGAATTCTGATTCAGCCTCTAAGATGTTCAATATCTGGATGGAAGTTGAGCATAGATTATTTGCTTCAGTATAAGAATGATTCAGAAAATAGGGCCCAACGCTTACGGTATCAGAGAATGAAGATGAATCGAGGATGACTAATGAAATTGGACTAACCATACATGGTAACAAGCACACGTTTTATGACTCCGAATGTTGGGCTTCGAAGTCATTGCCCAACAGTTGTGGTATCAAAGAAAGAGTTGGGTTCTAGAACCAGTGCCCAACAGTTGTGGTATCAGAGCAAGAATTGGGTTCCGAAAGCAGGGTCCAACAATTACTATTCAATTCAAACTTATCAAATTCTTTTTTTCTTTCATATAATTTAATTGGGTCCCTCAAGCTTAATTTACTATTTTGTATTTTTCTTGTTCATTGGCCTTTATTTTTATTTAATTATTAATTTCATGTTTGATTTTTTTTCTTTAAAGTATTTGACAATGGGAAAAGATTTAAACTAGCATTCTTAATTTGGATTGTTTAGTTTGTAAGCAACTTTTTTCAATAGTTTAGGTTGTAAGTTCATTGAAACTTTGAGAGAAGCATATGGGGAGTGTTTTTATTACTTATTTTTTACGTAAGTACATTATCACTCAGACTTGAAGTTAAAACTTGTCTAAAAATAAGGAAGTAATTGAGGAGGAAAGAGAGGGAGTAGACCAAAAGTCCTTCACGAGCATCATCTAAGGCCAATACTAAGAACGTCAAAAATTTAGTGAATTTTGGGATAAGTTGTTAAAATAAAAAGTTGTCATAGGTGACATCAATATAATACACTTCCAGATGTTAGGATGGATGACTTTGAGGTGTATAATGAGATTGAGGGTGCTACTAACTACTTGGAAAAGATAAACCTAAAGGGTAATAGGAGAGAAAGAGGAGGGAGAATACAGAGACAAGAAGGTAGTAAGGTCAATAAAGGCTACGAAAGAGGGAATGAAGAAAGGGAAAATAACAACCTAGGTACTATTAAAGATGACCACACCATCTTTTATAGAAACTTAAATCTAGATGTCTATTTAGAGTGGGAGAAACACGTGAACTAAAATTTGATTTACATAATCTTGTAGGAGAAAAAAAGGAAAACTAGTAATGCCAGAGTTTAGTAAGTATGCTATAGACCGGTGGGATTAATAAATCCTCACTAATAGGAAGAACCAAGAATCACCTGTCAGAATGTGAGAGGGGATGAAAATGGTGATGAGAAAATATCTATACTAAGTTCATATTATAAACATCTCTAACAAAGGTTACAAATGTTGATTTAGGGATCCAATAGTGTATAGGAGTACCAAAAGAAGAATGAGGTTGCCATGGCTAGACTAAATGTGAAGGAACATCAGGAGGTGATAATGACTCACTTGTTGATTAATATCATATAATTACACCATTATATGAAATTAGAGAATGTAGTGCAGTCCAATTCCATGTTCTTGAGAATAATGATTTCTCTAGTCCTATTGATTGCTTCTAGAATAAGTTCAACATTTGATTTATGCCTAACATGAAATCTTCTAGCATGCCTTTCTTTCCAGATTGTATGCACACAAAGACCTATAACTAGTAAGTACATCAACTTCTATATCTTAGGGATAGAATTTTGTGTAGCTAACCAGTGAATGATACTAATTATGGAATTTTTTTAGAATATCCAAAGGCATTTGTGCATCATTTGTTCCCAAATCACGTTATCTGTTAGACACATGAAGAATAAATTATATCTAGATTCTTCCTATACAGAACATAAAGCAAAGTATTTATTTATTTGCAGATACGAGAGTCTATTAGCTGTATTAAGCCTATTATAATTGATAGGCCAAAAAAGAAAGGAAACTTTAGGGGGTAAAACATGGTGCCAAATGATTTTATGCCATTCCACCTTTGGATTCCTTTGTCTGATTAGGTGTATTGTAAGCCTATTTGATAGCTTAAAACTAGGTTGATCCTTCCAATAGAAGGTGTCACCTTTGGATGGATCTAGGAGATATTGAGGTTGTAAATGCTTTAGAATATTAGGGAACATCTAGGAAGTACCATTAATGAAGGAACTCAATTTAGTTTGGGAGGAAAAGGAGAGCGAGTTCATAGATGTTTCTTAGAAATGAATAAGTGATACCTGTCCAGATCAATTGTCAAACCATAGAGTGATTAATCTCCCATTATCAATTCTACAGAAAACATCATCTTAGACTAAGCTCTTCAAGTGAAGTAACTAGTTCAAGAAATAAGAATAAGAAGAATTGGCCTCTATTTTCCATATAGATTTTCATTTTAGAAAGTAAGAGTGTAGCCAGTTAATCCATAAGGATTTCCTATCCTCAAGTATCTACAATAACCTCTTAAGGATAAGAACTTGTTGGTCAATTTTACCAAAGAGATGTTTGAAACCCCCTCCTCCTTTGGAAGACAAATATCAGCCCACTAGGCATTAGCAGCCCCTCTAATTCCATTAGATTGATTCCATAAAAAGTTCTTGAATATTTTTTCCACAAACCTAATTACATTTTTTTTAGGAAAATATATGAGCTCCAATATATGAGCAATGAGCTAAGCACCAATTTGATAAGCTGAACTTTGCCTGCATAAGTTAGGAATCTATTCATGGGTGAATGAATCCGTCTTTGCATTTTTTCAATAAGTGGAATACACTTAAAATAAGTTAACCTCTTGGTGGAGATAGGGAGTCCTAGATAACTAAAAGGAGAGGTTTTCCATTATCATCCCAGTGATGGAAGCTATTTGGAATTCCAAAGAAGAAGCAGATTTTGAAATAAGTAATTGACTTTTATTAAAATTAACCTGTCCAGAAAAACTTTTAAATCTATTCAGAGCCTTCAAAGAGGTTTGGATGGAATCCACTTAAGCTCATAAAAAAAGCAGAAGATCATCTGCAAAAGATATATTAAGACCACTTTTCTTGCAAATAGAATGAAATTTGAACCTGGGATTAGCGTCTTCCTACTTAATGATTGAGTTAAGAGTTTCTGTACATAATATGAACATATATGGGAAAGAAGATCCCCTTGTCTGAGACCTTTAGTGGCCATAACATATTTTGAAGGACTCCTATTGATCAAAATTGAAAAGCTAGTCGTAGATATAAATTCCTTCAATCAATTGATGAATATTCATGGAAATTTTTGAGCCTCCAACATCTTCCATAAGAAATTCCAACTAATACTATCATAAGCCTTGTGAAAATCAACTTTCATAATACAATTGGAAGTAGATCTAGATCTAGAATACCCTTTGAGCAGTTCTTGAAAAATTAAAATTTTGTCTCCAATCTGCCTGTTACAAATGAAAGCACTTTGATTATCACTAATGAGAGGAGAGATTACCTTCTTCAGTCTAGATGCAAGTAACTTAGAAATGATTTTGTAGAGGAAGTGTGTGCAAGCAATGGGCCTAAAGTCATTGAAATATGAGGCACTTGATCCTTTAGGAATCAAACATAAGAAGGTCTTATTGACTTCTTTAAATAGCTTCCCATTCGCAAAAAATTCACGAATTGTTTGTTTCACATAATTCCTGATGATATTACAAGATTTTTGGTAAAAGAAATCCTTCAGTCCATCTGGTCTAAGAGCTTTCATATCATTCATTTTGAACACAATCTCCTCAATCTCCTTGTATTCTATAGGTTTGTTAACAAAGCACAATCTTTTGGATTAATCTTTTTAGAAATGATTCCAGAAAGGTCACAATTTGAAATATTATCTAGGCTAGAAATCCCAAATAGAAAAATAAAGAACCTGACAACCTCCTCTTAAATATCATGTTGATTCTACAGTTGAGTACTTATATAGCTAGTGATAGTATATATTATGTTTTGGCTTTTTTAGCTAAAATGGTGTTAAAGAAGAATTTAGAGCACTTATCACCATCCTTAAGCCAGAACGTAACTTCTGGATGTCAGATAGTTCTTTCCTTGTTGTTATTAGAGCATGTTTAGTACTAGAACCTCTTAAGGAATTGAGGAGTTTGAGTTCCTTCTTGATACCCCTCATCTTTTGAACATATATGAATTGTTTAGTAACCTACATAAACTTTTAGTGCCTTTCCTACATGCATAAGTGAATCCAGGTTCATTAACCAAAAAATTATTTAACCTAAAAGGAAAAAACATGACAGATTTCTATAATAGCTCTTTAATCTTGATTGGAATGCGATTCAAAAATAAGGGCTCTTTGAAATTAACAATACTACTGGGGGACTGAATCAACCAACTGGCATTCACTCGTGCTCTATCAAGTTTCTTCCTGATAAACCAGTTAGAACTTTGTTTATTAGACTAAGTGAACTGATGGCGTTGTTGTTTCAAATCTATTACACTTAGATTTTCCACACAATTCTTCAAATCTTTTGAGAAATTTCTTAGATTACAATTGCCTTGGGCTTATGATTTGTAAAGTATAGTGTTAAAATCACCATATAACAAATAATGTTTATCAATACTATTGCTAAAATTCACTAGGTTATTCAAAAGTCCCTTCTTTGAAAAGAAAATTTGCATGCATAAATAAAGGAGATGACAATGTCTACCTTCTCCTATAAAATGCACAATTTGAGGTGAATAACTTGATCAGTAGTATTAATAACATCCACTTAGGTGAGCTCTAAATTTTATAAAATAACTATTCTCCCAAAAGTATGATGAGAATGATTAGTGGGCATATTCCAATGAGTCCCCAAAATCTTCAATTTACTAACATTTTCAAACTTTATTTTTGTTTCTAATAACACTATAATTAGGGGCTTCTCCCTCTTGACAAAATCCCTAAAAGTTTTTTTCTTTTTTAAGCATTTTAAACCCCTCACATTCCAGACTATTATTGACATTTATTGCTTACTCTTAAAGTCGTATTGCTCTTATTACTAGTTGGAATTGATCATTAGTACCTTCATTGTTATTTCTAATGCCATTCTTGGGTTAGGAGAATAGTGGGGTAGTCTCCATTGAGGAACTACTATTACTTGTTACACAAGTATGACCACTGTTATCTTCTGCGATCAAACTCCCTATTCCTTCAATTCTTGAAGTATTCTTCTGAGCTTCCACAACAACAGTGAGCATTTCTTTGGGGAGCCTGAGGGAACCTTTACTATTGTCTCGAGGGTATTATTATCCTAAATAATGTCACTTTTCATTAAGGACATCTCTTGATTGGATCGGGTATTAATGTCAGGTCTTGGTTGCTCCATGACCACTGCAAGCACAACAGCTTCATCCAAAATTTCAGTATTTGATTCCTCCACCTGAACACTTTGCTCTACCTCTTCATTTGATTCAAAACTCATCAACTGTTGGTAAGTGCCTATTTTAAACATTTTATCCATAGCCTTCTAAACCTTACCTTGTGTTTTGGAGGGAGATTTCCAATGATATAAAATCGCCACACCATCTTCTTAAAGCTTGTTTCCCTCTCCCAACCTTATTATGGGAACTTCATTATCAAGCTCTTTGGACAATTCCACACTAACACCAATATGAAAATATCCTATTCTCCCCTTTTTAGCAGTGTTTTCATCCATACACAGAGGCTTCCTAATGAAACTAGCTAAAGCACTAAGTTCTTGAGTGGTCCAATATTCAAGAGCTACATTGTGAAAATTGATCCATAGGGGAAATTTTTGAATTTTGATGGTATCTTAGTTCAAACTAGGTTGCCAAGCTTATAAGAAAAGGGGTTGATTCCTTAGATGCCATAGTCCCTCCTCGAGGACTTTGAGAGCTATAGAAGTTAAGGTATAAGAGAAGCAATTGAGATTATCCTCTGACAGAAGAACATTAACCATTCCCTTATTTTTCCATCTCCTATATGCCCACTTGTGGATGATTGGAAAGGGAGTCCTTTGGTCAAAGAAGAACCTCACAAGATTTGCTTCCCAACTTCTAGCTTCTTCTTCTAACATCTCTATCTTAGGAAAAACAATGAGCTTCCCTTCCATCTCTTTCGATGATTTGAAAGTTAACGTCAATACATGGTTGTCTCCCACTACTTGCTTCCAGCTTCTTTGTTAGTTAGGGGGTACTGGACGAACGGGAAGGGTGGGTTCAGCAAATGGGGTTGGTAAAGAAATAGATAGAAGAAGGGATGGAAAAGGTGGAAAATCATCTTTATCTATGGCAAATGGTTTTAGCTGTGAAATGGGACAAAAGATAAAGAAGGAAAGAAAATAGCTTTGCAATTGGAATGGCTTAATGTTGTTACGAAAAAGGAAACAAGGAAAGGACTAAGTTACCCCTAGCCTAGGCTAGAGGCAGTCATTTGTGGTACAAGGAATGAAGAAGTTGTACATAAAATGCTAGGGAAGACAAGCAGATGAAGGAAGTTGAAGAAGCAAAAGTATAATATCAATAATAGAGTGAGAGTTACTTACTAGGATGAGCAAAGGTCCTAAAGAGAAGTAGGAGCATCTCTCTCCCTGTTGTAAAGAAGTATTGAGTTACTAACCATAGAAAGTATTGTTGGCATAGGCATCAAAGAAATATTAGTTAGTGATTATAAAGGAGGCACTATAATGGGAGCCAAGTCCATAGGAGGAGTAGTATTATAACTTAAGTACTAAGCTACATTGGCTTGAGGTGAGGAACAAAAGTTTGGCCTTAGTGCATACATTTTTCGACAGTTAACTATAATGTGGTTATGATATCCATTAATTTGACTTTTATGCTTATTGTTGGAGTTCGAAAAGTTTGTAGATCAATAAGAAGGGATTCTTAATAGAGGAGAACCTAGTGCTTAGGCGAGATTTGTCATAGGTTATTCTTGATAGTTTTGTAAAAGGATCTCATGAGACATTACTTAAACTTCAACTAGGCACTAAATTAATATTATTAATGACAACTTGAAAATCATATGTCTAAAACATAAATAGAACAAAGGAATAATGAAGAAGAGTTAGTTCTGAATCAACTGCATGCCTAATTTTCGATTAAAATATATTGTTTTTTGTTCATGAGTGTAGGAGGAAGTGATTCTATGAACAATTCATTTTTCTTTGAAATATGAACTTAATTTTTGAAATTTACCATCCAATATGAGCAAAAAGCTTCTATTTTACAATTAAATTGAAGAAAAATGAACGATTTACACTCTTTAAAAATGTCCCCAAACATCTGAATATATAATTTCAAAAGAATTATAACTCTTGTATTCAACTAGAGAAAGAGATAATTTAGCTAACTTTCCTAAAGTACACAAAACACATTTAAAAGAAGGACTAGAAACCGTAGAAGAAGACATATTTTTTCTTTTATTATTTGAGAAAATTTGTTAGCATTAGGATGTCCTAACGCAGCATACCAATATTTAAACAAATTGGACTTAATAACATATTTGCGATTATAATTTTAGAAGCTCGTATAATCCACCTTTACACGAGCTTTTAATATGATTTCCTTGCATTCCTGCTATTTAACCAAGAAATAGTTATGAAGAAATTCAAAAAAGCAATTATTGTCCTTTGTAAATAGTTTAACTGATAGTAATAATTTAGAAATCTTTGGAATGTGAAGAACATTCCTAGGAACCAAACTTTGATTATTTAGGGAGGAATACAGAACATTACTAGTATGAGATATACACAAAGCTTGACCATTAACAACCTTTACTTGAGACTGCATAGTTATTATAAAAGAAAGTATAGTTGGCATAAGCATCAAAGAATGATTAGTTAGCGTTTACAAAGGAGGCACTATAATGGGAGCCAAGTCCATACGAGGAGTAGGATCTCATGAGACAAAAACAAAGATTTAGCATAATTATCCCCATTGCTGGCTTCAGATAAAGAACACGAACTTGTTTAACACTACAAAAACTCAACCTCCTAGTAGTGGGTGGTATGAAAAACACGAATTTAAATACAAAACCTTGCAAGTTGCTGAAATCAAGGTAATTTTATGGTAGAAGATGATTGCTTAATTGAGTTGGCCAAAACCAGAACTTTGTCCGTTCCATGATTGTCACTGAAGCCATCATTTGTTATTCGCGGAGCTTCCCAACAGATAATAAAAAAAAAAAAAAAACAATCGTATAATAAAGACAAACGTTCATTTAAAGGCAATTTGGACAATAGCTCCCCCATCACGTAAGGCAGTGCTAGCCAGCTTGTTCCACGACAAATTGATCACGAACGTTTTTACGTGCATCTGTCATTCATACAAGGTTACAACCATCAATCCCATTTGTCGCCACCCTAAAATTTCTGGTTTCTTACGTTGTATATATGATTTGCGTATGCAAAGTATTTTTCTCTGGAATTGACCTGTTCCTTGTCTATAGTTAAGCTAACTAAAACAGTATTAAAAAAGAGGAGGAGAAATGACTGAAATACTCAGGAAATTGATGCCTTTGAATTTAAGACAAAAGAGAAAAGCGCCAAACCAACAATTCATCAATCGTAATTTACTAAGACACTAGGAAAAACAAACCTTGTTTAAAAGAGGTAAAGTACAGGATCTGCTTGGTTTACGTTTGTTTCCATTTGGTTATTCAATAAATAATTCAGAAGGGGATGGTCGGTGCTTTGTCTAAAACCAGGGGCTAAACCACTGATTTACAATACTAATGATAGGGAATCGTCCAACCTCGTAGTCAGATAGTAAACAATTTCTATATTATGTCATATGCATGTTAGTCAACTACTAATAACGTGCCAAGCATTATTAACCCGATCCCAATGCCAATCCCACTTGTGTTCTGTAATTGCAGAAATTTCCTATTTTCTTTCGCGGTTCTAATTAGAGCTAACTTTTCTCTTTAATAAGAATTAGAACTAGTTTTTATACGTGACTCAGGTGTTAGTAATTTGGAAGTACTCTATTGTATAAATTTAGGTGGCATTTGTAATAGGAATTATGTTTTTTTTAATTAAAGAGAAACTAACGAATACAGATTACAAAATAGATCAGGGGAAATAAATCCCGATTATCTTTTAATAGGATATAATGACACCCAATAAATATAGTATTACATTAGAAGTGGACTCTCTCGTCATGTATAATATCTTCTCTTCTTCGGACAACCGCTCTTGGGTCCTTAACTCCATCATTAGGGATATTCATGATTTGTTCACCCGTAAATCTAGGAGTTTTCTTAATGATAATAGTACTTAATCCTATCCCAACGATTTGACCTGAAAAATAAGTATCAAGCCTATGTTATTCATTTCACTTCATTTTTCTTTTCTGGGCTTGATCGCTCCAATTTCCTATCTTGCTCCTATCCTGTGCTAGAACTCAATAGGAAGCAGGGAACATTAATTGGGTCACGAAGGCCGACTAACGTAATGTTTATCATTTCGAAGACGGGCATTAAACTCTTATTGAGGTAAAAGCCTTAAACATCCATCACTGGACCGAATATCAAGGGCAGACACTCGTGGATGAGTTACACAGGAGAAAGCAGCATGTCTAGTCAAAAATCCAGTATGGGCCCAGCTCAATCACTCACGATAGCTTTAGGCTTCTTGTTACTTTCCAAATTGGAATCAGATCGATTGGTTCCTCTCCAACTTTCTAAGTAGGGTCATGGTTTTGCTGTCAGTAATGAACAGCAACGATAGTGCTATATTGCACTTTAGAAAAAAGAGTTTTAGGTAACAAGCAAAATTATTACGTTTTTTTATTAAGGCATCAAAATTTAAACCATAAAATTAAGTCATACTATTGTAACTCAGGGCGCAGGTGAGTTAGTAAAGAGCTCTCCTGACTTAAGTGAGGTCACAGGTAGGGGTGAGCATTCGGATAATTCGGGCCGAATTTTCACTGTTCGGGCCCGGCCCGAATTACCCGATTTTTTTTTATGTTACCCGGCCCGAACCCGAAATTTTAATAGCCCGAAATTTTCGGCCCGAACCCAAAATCGAACTTGCCCGGCCCGAACCCGAAATTTTAATAACCCTAACGTATCCAGCCCGAAAATTTTGAGTTACCCGAAATAATATAAAAATAAAGAGTCCAAATGCAAATATTACAATTGACTAGCATA
>JANIPM010000009.1:12440067-12459877 GCA_027478405.1 Erythroxylum cassinoides
AATCGATCTTAGAGTTGAGACCGATAGATCGGCCCGTGAGATTGGACTTGAGCCCGAAATATCCGACCCAACCAAGAGATATAATTTATTCTGAATTATTTTATTAACACTTTTAATAATATTATAAAATCATAAAATATAAAACATAAAATATAAAAGATCTTTTCCACCTTAATGGTAAGTAAAAAAGAAACTCAATTGCAAATCGATCATTGCCTCTAAAACTTACTTTGATATTTTTGTTCATATCTCTAACTTTTTGCCTAAGTTAAAAAATGATTATTCTACGAGAAATATATTAATCACATGGATCAATTGTCATATAATAAAAATGAGCAAAGTTTGAGATTTAAAAAATGAGAAACTGTACTTAGATCATTTGAACGTCTCTTCTTATATGATGATACATCTTCTTTAACATTTTTAATTGTAATTTCTCTTATGAAGTGCATGGCAGCCATAAAAAAACTGCTCATATCAAGTTGAGGATTCCACCCAGACTAGCAGGGTTGGTAAAAATTATTTGGCTAGGTTCGACCCAATTTGGTCTAAAGTTTATAGGCCGATTCAAATTGATTAAGTTTTAATTCAAATTCAGACTTTTTTATAAAACAATTTCAAGTTTTGGGTCAAGCTCGAGTTCGGACTACTTGATCCGACCTATTTGAAGCCCAAAATTTTAAAGTGAAATGATATTTTTAATTTTAAAATTAAAAATTATTTAATTTGACTCGATTTTGGCTAATTGAGTTTTCGAACCGAACTCAAACTCGAGCACAATTTTTTAGGTTAGGTCCAAGCCTAATCTGACCCATTGTCATCCATAATCAGTAAGTTATCTTAAAGAAATCAAATCCTTTGTTTCATTATTTTCAATATATAAAATTGATATTCAATGCACTTTTTTAGGAATTGTGTCCATATAAATGTGAATTAGACTATTATGAATTTTTAAATATTTTTAATAAATTATTTAAACTAACAAATGGATATTACTATTTGTTTAGTAATAATAAAAATTAAATATTATTCAAAATGGACAAATGCAATAATCATAAAACTATAAGGAAGAGAGTAAACAAACAATTTTCATAGTTGTTCAATTAACAATTTTAGCCTATACTCATTTTTCAAGATTTAATTGAGATTTTTCACTATCTTTTTTTCCTATAAAGTACATTGAAAATTATATAATTTTTTTTATCCCAAATAAAAGGGAACCATTGCATGTCTTTCTTAATAGTGAAAATGAAACGCTAAGCTATGAATCTTGAAAATTTTAATTGAGATACAGTAACCTTGCTTTACTCAAAACAAGACTACATAGCTATCTTGCATGTATTACATGTGTCACTGTTCCATACTGCCACATGTTACCATACATGTAAACCACTTGTCAATATTTAGTCGGTCTATATGTTAGACTAGAATTGGCCCAATTTCAACATTTTCCTATTGTAAAAATACTCCAAATTTCAAAATTCACCAAAATTTCTGAAATACCCTAAATATACCAAAATTGCTAAATCACATTTTAATCGCATTAATAACTTAATTATATCAAAAAATGTCAGTGAATGCATCTACAGTTATATTGACGTGCAAAACTCATTATTATCGCATATGTGTATGTCATATTGTGCATAAGCATGAGTTGTACGTTTTAATTTTTCAGTAATTTCTCATGTTCACTATTCAAGTCTTATCATAGATAACGGGATGTTACACATAAAGTCACCTAAGACCATATATTTGAATATTTATAAAAGGATCTTCCACTATATTAAATGCACACTTGATTATAACTTACTCTACTCACCATTTAGTAAGTTCAAGCTTATTGACTATTGTGATAGCGATTAGGTAGAAGATGTTGATAGTAGAAATTGCACCATTACCGGAGATACTACCTTCACTTGGAGTTTCAAGAAGCAACATATTATTATCCTCTTTACTTATGAAGCAGAGTACGTGGCTACTAATTCTTATGTTTGTCATTGTTTCTTTATTTTCAATCGTGTTTCCACTCACTTTTTTTCTAAAATTTTAGTTTATCTTTTAGTTCTTAGAAAGATAAATCACCCCTATCCCTCCCTAATCTTACATAGAGTGACCTAGTGCACATTTAATTTTCTTCCCTAAACTTTTAGCTTCATCCAAATATTTTTCTATAACATTCCTAGTTTCATTATTTTGATGCATCTCGGCTATTTAATGTTATAAATTATGATTTATACTTATTTAATGATGAGATATACATTATGCATTAACTTTAGGTTCTAGAATAATAACCTAAGTGAATTTGGACTTATATGTGTTTTATATGGTCGAAGATTCTTAGTCTGTCATATATAGGCTGCTTTAGTATCTTATATATTCAAGATTAGTTAGTTTAGACTCTATAATAGACTAAAAGATATGGTAAATAATATTTTAGCATTATAATATGTAGGTTACAATTATATTATATATGTGAACAATGAAAATACAAACATGGGAGTACTATATGCTGTTCATATTATATTTAGTGGTTCATTATTTTCTTTTATATTTTATTGCATTAAACTTCATACTTATACAATTTTGTAATATCGATTATTATTTTTTGAGATCTTAATTATGTTTTCCTTCAAATATCACGCTATGGCGAGAACAATGGACCAGCTATACCACCTAAAAGACCTAAATAGCCGTCAAGAAGGACAGAGTAGACATCACCTTGTCTATATTGCGCCCCATTACCCTAAGGACGTATGCTTTGCGGAGGTAGTAGAGGTTAGAATAGACACTGCCAATGTCACCGTCAACTCCATTAGAGCAATAAGCTTCTACATATACTCAACAGCAATCAAATCATCCACTATTTCATTTTGAGATGGAGACTCAAAGAAGAGATATCAGGCCTTCCATACCAAACAGATTGATACGCCCTGATTCATTAATTGAATGTTCTTAGACAGGTGAATCTCTTTGATGGGGTGCGTGAGATTGTTTCTTTCAATGAGTAGTCCAACATATTCGACTATTATGAACCAATTTATTGAGAGGCCACTTTGGAATTCATAAGCACGTTGAAGGTAGACAACACAAGGACATCGTGGACAAACGAATCAGTCCTTAAATGCAGACTGGAAGGCATAGACCACTGCCTGACCTATACCAGTTCATGGTTGATATTAGGTTCTACATAAAGGAGTGCACTAAGACATTGGAACTGAGTAGTATTTATCTCGATTAGAACATTCCAGATATGGACTCCTGAAGCTACTAGTGACTAATGATGACTGTGCACCATTATCATCCTATCAAATCCAAGGTGCCCGGGATTAGATTCCCAACCATGCGATTAGTACACAAGCTTCTGGTGCATTCGAAGTGTGCGAAGAGGGACAGCACAAGATTTGTCAATACTCATGAGCTTTTTTTTTTTTGCGGGTTGAATCAATGACAGTAAGAATGGATATAAGTATAATAAAAAATGGTAAAGAATGTTATTATTATTATTATTATTATTATGGTAATTAGTTAAAAGAAAAGAATTATTATTATTATTATTATTTATTAATTTATAAAAAATATTTTCTAAACCATGATCTAATTACCCCTAATTTACTTTATGGGTTGGAGGTAGAGGACGCACGTCGACATCATCTTTATATAGTTTATTTGCTGGAGTCGCAATTTGGCCAACTTCTTGATCATCAGCGGAGGTTCAATCATTAACTAATAAGCTCGAGGGTTTGGAATGCCCATTGATGACATGGACGTGACAATGGTATTACCCTGTCAATGGAGATTCTCAGGGTGATTCTGATGGTCACTTGAGGCTAGATAGCCAGGGGTAGTATCTTACCCTCATAACTACCGTCAGTAGATGAGGAGACTCCAGCTCAAAAGAAATAGATTCTTGTGCATGCAGCGAAGGGAGAAAACTAGTGAACATTTATTCTTCAAATGTCACTACATTAAAGATGTACAGAGGGAGCTTCACAACAAATGCATGGTAACCGCTGAAATTGATAACCTGGACAACATCCAAACTTGACGGTTGAACTACAAAAACAACGCCGCTAGTGAATGTTTTTGGATAGCTTTATTCTCGACCGTCACAACGATACGGGACGAGAGAAATTCCAAAACATTTCAAGACAAAGGTAATCTTCAGGAGCAGTTTTATAAACAATTAGTACAACAGATTGAGCTCCAAATATACTTACAAAAGCAGAATTTCCAACATAAGTAATACCTATTTGTATATTGGAATTTGTAAACTGCTTAGCGATCTTGCGGTGTGAGTTAATGACAGAGCATGTAAAGATTACGTGTACTGGTGAAGTGTTTCAAAGAAGCAGCTCGTTACTCCAGAAGGCTACATCGTGACAGTATCAGAGTTACCAGTTTGCTATGTAATGGTCATCCACATGGCAGAGCTAACCTTTCCACAGTGCAAACTCGGAGTACTGAGGCCACCGATGGATCTTCTTTTGGTCATATAATGATATATATATCCCTGGGTACTATAATAATTTTACGTCTCATTTTGTTTATTTTTATAAAATAATTTTATAAATTGGTGTACTCTCTGAAATGCAAAACAGTAACCAAGATACATTCGTGCCTGCAGTTCTCACCTTACTGAAATTTTAGTTTGATCATATGGACGACTAAACTTGAACTCCAAGCAGTCACCTGACATACACTCTTGCGGTTGAAAAACTATTAACCTTGGTTGGATATATAGCAAGCCGCAAGTCAGTACGGGATAAAACAATTGAGTTGTCATTGGAATAAGGCATGGATAAGCCGGTCCCATCTCTACATACACATCGTGTGTGCGTTACCTTTCCTCCCTCCGAAGAGGCACCGGTGCCACATACATTTCTCATTAAAAACACGTGGTAGACACGTGTGCGTCACCTTTCCTCCCTCTGAAGAGGCACCGGTGCCACATTCATTTCTCATTAAAAACACGTGGTAGACACGTGCGATTCCAACCTGACCCCACCCAAAGAGAGAAGAATAAACCCCTAGGTGCCGTTGGATATGCCGTCAAACACACGTCCCCACGGAGAAGAAGGGATGGTTTCTTTCTGGTATATCCTGTCTTACAAGTAAATTAAAATACTGCCCATTATCATTTTAATCTCAACAAAAGCACCAACGAATATTCCCTATACTTTCTTTTCTTGATCCAATTTCTTATTAGCACTAATCAATCATTCGCTTTATAAAACCATATCACACCCCTCCCTACTCCTTCATATCCATATCCATGTTCATATCCTCTTTAACTTAAACCCAACTCTTTTTTTTTTTCCTTTTTTTTAATTTTACCAAGAAATACAAATACAAATACAAACAAGGATCTTTCGTGATCTTACCTGAACGCGCCGTCGTTTCCACTTAATGGGAAGTCGAGATATTTCCGGCTTTGTGCCCTCCAGGCGAGTCAGTCACCCGCTCCACGGTAAAGCAAGAGACCGGCTAGTCGGCGACCTACTCAGTTACTTCAGCTGGGGCAGCGAACATTCTAACGACGACTCTCCGTGCCTCTCCGAGCTTGTTCACGGCTTCCTCCAGGACGACTCCGTGTCCGAGTCACAGGACAACAAGTCGGATTCCGATCCAGCCGACGAGTCAGCTGATTGTGCCGACGTCGTCGAAGGGGTCCTGGCGTTGGCTCTAAATCACAATAGAGACTCGTATAGAAACGTTCTGTTAGCGCATGTGTTCAGAGCAGTTGAAGTTCATTCTTGGTGGAGAAATGAGACCGCTGTGTTGAGGCGAAAGGTGATGAAGTTTTTGAAAGACTTGGGGCACAATGCGGCAGTTTGCCAGACCAGATGGGAATCCTCCGGCAACCTGACGGCCGGAAACTACGAGTTCATCGATGTGATGGAATCAACATCCGACGGCACGCGTTACATCGTCGATGTAGATTTCGCAGCTCAGTTCGAGATTGCGAGGCCCACAGGGCAATACTCGAAGGTATTGCAATCGCTGCCTAGGGTTTTCGTAGGGAAAAGTGAGGAGTTGAAGAGGATCGTAAAGACCATGTGTGACGTGGCAAGGAGATCGTTGAAGAGCAGAGGCCTTTCTCTACCTCCATGGAGAAAAAACCGTTTCATGCAAAACAAGTGGCTTGGCCCCTACAGACGGACGACAAATCTCGTTCCGTCCAGCTCTTTCACGAAACCGACGGTTTTTCCTGTAAACGGAGTAAAATGCCGTATGGTTGGTTTCGATGACAGCGTCAACGGTCGTTTAGTTGTTCATACAAGATAAAACGGAATTTGGGGTTGGGCATGTCTAAATTCTAGTACGGGGTAATCAATTAGATAAACTTTG
This sequence comes from Erythroxylum cassinoides, assembly GCA_027478405.1. NCBI lineage: Eukaryota > Viridiplantae > Streptophyta > Magnoliopsida > Malpighiales > Erythroxylaceae > Erythroxylum > Erythroxylum cassinoides. The sequence goes on from JANIPM010000009.1 coordinate 12,446,416, forward strand.
GATTGGCGTTTTTGTAAATTAAAAATAAATAGCGGACTGACTTGAGGGTACATAAAATTGAGTGTAACGCGGCAAACGCACAATGGTCGCAGAAGTTTTTGTAATCTTGCGAGTTTAGTCGTATGATACACCTTGGGTTTTGTATAATGACGTGGCACAAACGATGTGGTTGGTCTATAGGAATATGCTGAAAATGGATATGACGTTTGGATGAGACGGACGAGTACGATCATTATGAAAATTAGTGGTTGATGTCAGTGTCAGGAATTGGCGTGTAGTGTAGAAGATACGATAGGAGTGGGTAGGGGATGTGATTAATGTGAAATTGTGGACGTGGACGGATGAGATGCTGTGTTGAGGGGAGAAGATACTAGAGAGTCGATAGGTACAACACCGGATCCCGAGGTTCACTGAAAATTAACTAATTAAAATAACATTTTTGAACTTCTGAGTGTTGTGATGGAGTAGCTTGGGCTGCTCTATTTTTAACTAAAGTCTCGGTTTCGAGTTTTGATGATGGAGCCTTATTTGTGAGAGAATCACTCGTAAGGGTTCAATTCAGCTCAAATTCAGACTAGTGGATTGCTTGTATTATGTTGAATATTGAATGATTTAACCATAATAATAATAATAATAACATTTTTTAATACACATTGACTATTAAAATTGGACTTGCAACAATATAAAAATATTGTGAATGTTGGTAAATTTTAGCTATACAAAATTTTTTAAAGGAATTTTACACTTTTACAATTCTTTATTTTTCAAACAATAGTTCGTATTTATACTCTTTCTCTGTTTAAATCTAATCTTTTAGTAAAATTATTTTATATAATTATAGACTGTCTTAAAGTTTCTTATACACAAGATCTTTAAAAAGACGAATGTAGAGTATATTTGTCTCTCTATAATGACAGATAACAACATTATTAAAGACTTAAGCTTCAAGAAATGAAGAACTTAGAGAGAATGAAAAACACACAAACTAATATTCATTGAAATCAAACGTTGAACTTCTACTTGCTTATAATGAAAGAGGAACCTTACTTTTATAGGCGAAGTAAGGATAAGAAAATAAAACACTAAAAAATATATTGATTACAACCTTAAAAAAGAAAGTAGCTTTAAGAACAATCATCTTACCCTTTACAAAGCTAGTTTGAAAAAACAATAACTTTCTAAAAAGCAAATAGTATGATAATAAGAAGGAATCTTACATAGTGGTTTGTGGGCTACAAAAATTCTCTTTCATCAAAAGACTTAAAAAAGAAAATACCTAAAAAGACAAATCTCATAGAATCTAATGCATTATTAGTCACGTATTGGTTCATGTCTTGATTGCAAATTGGATGGAGAGTCAGGAAAATGATTTATCTCTTTGAGAAAATCTTTAAGAGATTGAAGCACATTGTCTTAATATTGTGGCCAATATAATGAAGTATGATAAAAATGGACACAATGTTTAGTGTAAAAGGCTTCAATATAGGTTTCACAATATAGACGATGAAGGATGAAGAAACAATGAGTAGATTGTCATCTAGCAGAAGCTTTCCATAGACAATGTTGTGAAATAACCATAAAACATTGTTACTTCCATTGAGCTTATAGTTGAAACCACTCAAGAAATGTTCATAACAAAGACCTTTCATTGTTTATGTTACAGAGATGTTGGTAGAGCTGAAGAGGGGATAAGGTGATGGCACAAGCATAGAGGGCAAAAAGTGCCCTAAGATACCATAATGTATTTTCAGAAAGAGGATCATAAAGAAAAATCACATTAAGGTAAGGTGCTTTGAAGTTGAACATTGTGGGACTACCAAGAGAGTTAGTTTCACTGAGAAAATGATGTAAATAATAAAACAAACTCATACAAGCAAGTGAGACAACTTCAGAAACATTAGTAAGTGTACTAGGAATAGGAGGAAAGTATTTCTTTGTAATGATAGAAAGGGTTTGATGAGCCATAAGAACTTTAACAGATAAAGGGGTTGAGAAGAAGATACCTTGCTGAAAAGGAAGAAGATATTTATAATGAGAAAAAGGAAAGAAAATATCTAGAGGCCAAGGTGGATTCTATTTAAACAACTTAGATAAATATGAAGTGTAATCTACCACATGTAGTACGAACTCACGAATGTAATTAACAATCCCGAGGAATTGTTTTATTTGTTTCATAGTGAGATTTTCATCAGAAGAGTGTAACAACTCTTGTGAAATATATGGAATAGATTGGTAGAATCCATCTTTGAAATGCATACATAGAAATTCAATCTCCTTTGCACCAATGATGCTTTTAAAGGCTAAAAGCATGATGCCATATTGTTTAGTACGATCGAAAAATTGGTAAAGTAAGGCCTGATGTTCCTCATCGGTTTTTGAGAATAGGAAAATATTATCAATGTAGATGATTGCACTATTGATGATTGGCTTATAGATCTTGGCCATGGTTCTTTGAAACAATAATGGGGCAACTTTAAGCCTAAGTGGCATAACATTTCATTGGTATTGTGCATTGGTAATGTAGAATGCAGTTTTGTACCGCTCAATTGGGTAAACACCGAATTTCCAAAATCCTGCCTTAAGATCAAACTTGGAAAAGATAGCAACTTCTTTCAAAAATAGTACTTGAGTACTGATGTTAGGGAGAGGAAACTTGTCATCTTGCAGGAATGCATTCAGAGGCTTGTAATCAATCACCAATCTTTTTTTTACCACACTTTTGCTCTGAACGTTTATTCACATAGAAAGCTTGGCAAGCCTAATATGAATTTGTGGGCTCAATACGTCCTTGCTTCAAAAGGATATCACAGTCGTCTTGTGTGAGATTGAGGTTATTAGGTTCATCCCTAGATATGTAGCTTTCATAGGATTAATATCTTCATTCTTTTTGAAAGGTAGACATATAAAAAATCAACATTTATTCAAAGAGGATATGGATGAGAAAACTGTGCAAGTGATTCAGGATAGTAGTCTAACAGTTTATTTGGCAATAAGGAAAATGGTATAGGAACTTGAAAAGTTCAAACACATTTTTCACTTCAGTGAAGGGATTGTAAAATGATCGATACTGAAGGCCTGTGGGTACTATCTGTAAAGGTGGGGCTTTGCTGTATACATCCATACTAATAAGAATATCTAGGCTTAGTAGATTGTTGCCAAGTACTTTAGTCCAAACTATACACTGTGGAAAGAATCGTATCCCGATCTTTCTCTTTGTAATAAGCCCGATCTTGAATGAATTAACATATGCAACAGTAAAGTACTCATCATGTAAGGCCCAAACTTCAAAAGGTAAAATGTTAGGCTTCATAATCGTATGGCTGGATCTAGTATCCATAAATCCAATTGCTTTGATGGGGTGATCATATTTGTCTTGTCTGAAGAGTTAGATCTGGACATATGGTCGTTGGACTAGAGTACAAGCTTCATGCAGGTCTGTTGTAGCATGTATAAAGAATCATCCCCTAGAGAGATAGAGGAATCACAGGATTAATCTTTAGAGGTCATGACAGAAACAACAAACTTAATGTCTTCATCTTCAGTGACTTGTTCCTCAATAAGATCTTTAAAGTTATTAGAAGAATGAATAGGCAAAATTGATTGCATTTGCTTCAATAACTTGACATCTTTCTTGCTTTTGTGAGGATAAGTTAGTTCAAAGTGTCCTGGTTGTCTATAGAGAAAACAACGACCAACTTTCTTAAAATGATGGGATTTCTTCTTGAAGAATTGAAAAAACTTTTGTTTTGTTCCATCTTTTCTCATATCAGTTTTCCTGAAGGGCTTGTATCCTTCCATTTGTCTGCGGAACTTTTGTCGATGATAGACATGATTTTGATGAGATTTCTTCTTGTTGCTACAATCACAATTCTTTTTGTCTTTGCACTTAATTTGAAGATAAGGCTTCTTGCAAGTTTGTTTGACAAGTAGATCAACTTTAATGATGTTCTTAAATAAGGCATGTTGATCACAAAGCTTATCAAGAGAGGCTAAAGCAAGCTGGTAGATTTCTCCAAAGGATGTATTAGCAATATCCCTTTGTAAAGAAACATGGTCCATTGTAGCTCTAGTTGCAGTTGATCTGGAAGGGATTAGATAAAAGTATATTGAAGATTAATATCATTCCATCCATTCAAAAGATAATATCTTTCCGTCATACGTTGAAAATGCTTCTGTAAATCATGCTTATCAAGTGAGCAACATTTTATTGCAAAATACTCCTGACGGATTTGCTTATCTATAAGCAGAAAGTCACCAATAAATTCCTTATGAATTATTTCAAGAAGAGCTCTAGCTGTAGTGACTTGAATATACTGAAGTCATCGATAATCGTCAATACTTTGCCACCATTCTAGTAAAGTACCAGTGAAACAATAAGTAAACTCAGACAAAATACCCTGTAAAGGATTATTTGGTCGAGTCATTTGAAAATATATCCATGCATCGAATTCATGTAAACAATCTCTTCATTTCTTTGGGGGAAGATTGTCAAAAGTAAACCAAGGTCCTGAAATAGGCTTGGTCTATACAACTAGTTGAGCTGGTGTTGCTAATGCAACTCTGAAAGGTTCAGTACTTGTAGATTCTGCTTCACTTATATCTAGTTCAGCTTCAGTAAGTTTCGGCATAGTCATTAGAACTTATGTTAAGTCTGATAGATTAGCTAGTTGGGCTAAGGAATTAGAAGATGGTTCAGAGATCTGTTCAGATGATGACTTAGATAAGTTGGCTAATCAAAAGATAGTTAAACTTGAAGACCTTTGAATAGTCAACTTCTTTTAGATACGTCTGATACAGAGGAGAAGTGTATACTGGCTGTATATTTGGAAATAATGAAGAGGATGAGCCATATACAGTCTTAGACTGTGTAGATTGCATATCGACTTCTATACATTGCACAATCCCTTATATTTTCCTGAGTTCTCTAGTTTTGACGTCAAAGTCAAGTCCAAAATACTGTGTAGTAATGTAATGTCGAGTTGCTGGATCTAAGTTTTGTATGAGTGGTATAGTTTTTGGATCTACTTAGAGACGACGTCAACTTTATGTTATGTAGCATGAGTCTGTTGATTGATTCCATCTAACTTGAAATCAATTCTTCGAAGGGCTTTGTTCTGTGCTACTGCATTTGATGTTTGCCAGTTGAGAACTTCATCAGAAGGATTTGATACCAATGTTCCTTATGATGTGATTCCCGTGGCTCGAATATAAGGGCTCGAGATAACTCTAGTTGTTTCATCTGTACTCTTGTGTAGAGAAGGAAACTCTTCTTCATATGACTTAACCATTATACAAGGTATATGAGTAGGAGTAATGATAGGAATTGTTGGCTTAGGCTGATAGTTAGAAGATTTCAACATCTCATGAAAAGATCTAGGTCTGAATCTTTCTGTGGTAGACCGCTAGATTTGTTGGAATCATATGGATCTAAATCATCCTTGTATGGATGATACTGTTGAGAAGGCATACAACGAGTTTTAGACTTTTCTTCCTCCTTCGTTGTCTGGCATACCGCTCATTATCGTCATCATTGTCTGACTCAAGGTTGAGACAAGCTTCACAGTCCGGTTCACATATAGATGGGTCAACATCCTATACAAAGTGTTCACGATGATGGCTTACATAGATTGGATCTCCATTAGATTTAAAATAATGAATAGAAGGGCCAGATTTACCTTCCATATAAGAAAATATTGGTTGAATCAGAAATATAGCACCAGATGTAGAAGGTCTAGAGGGATCTTCATTGGGCCTTGCATAGATGGACTTCACCGTTCTATCCTTTAATGTCTTCAGAATTGCAGGAGTGGTTGTATGAAAAGAGTGTCGATGAGGTACATGAAACACCTTCTGGTAATTGGTGATCTATTCAATAGACATTAACTTTTCAAGTTCCACAGTTGGTAATTGCTACGAGATCTGGATGATAGTAGTTTGATCATTGGAACAATCAGTAATCATATAAAGAGCATCCGAAGTAGAATTTGGAAAGTTGAGGTACAAAGCATGATTCTGCAAATGATAGTTCATCTAGTGATGTAAGGTAGCCGTGATAGATGTGGGATCTTATTCTGCCCTAGTGATCTGAATCTAAACTTGCAACCGTTCAGACAAAGTAGGATTATTCAACCTAATGTTGAAATCAGGTGCTATTGTCAGACTGACACTTCCACTGTTGAAAGTAGTCAGCAAAGTACCAATTAAAGCATTTTGGTACATTATGTAGGCAGTGTCTAGAAGAGATATCTTGGTTATAACAGGTATTCCTTTTCTTCTATGAAGTGTGAGAACAAGGTGTATAGCTCCTACATATAGATGTGTATACTTGCGTTCTCTCCAGAGAGAGATCAGCTCCTTTGGTATCTTAAACTTTACATATTGTTATGCTGTAGTAGATCTAAGACCACACTGTTCCAATTTGGAATTCTGAATTATTTCTTTGACTAAGAACGATTACGAGAATAGATACTGTAAGGACTTAACAAAGGTAAAGAAGACTCACAAACACGATTTTTCTCTAAGAATATGGGTAATTTCAACTAGATTTTCAATACGATTAGACAAAACATGCCTAACATTAGAAGGTAGACTAAATGTAAACAAAGTTGAAGACAGATGAATAGGGTCATTTGGTAGTATTTCCATAACTATTGGGCTCTCTCCTTACTCACTCTTATCAAGAGACAACGTTACTGCTGGTCAAGACACGAAAGATGGATGTTCTTCACGGGTCTTTAAGAATAGGAGAATGGATAAGAGGGCTAGATTTACCTTCTGTATGAGAAAATAAGGGTTGAAATTTGGAAAGTTGAGGTCTAAAGCGTGATTTTGTAGACGATAGACCATCTGGAGTTGTAAGGCAGCCATGATGGCTATAGGATCTTAATCTACTCCAGTGATTTGAATATGAACTTGTAGTCGTTTAGAAAGAAAATATCTGGAGGCTAGGGTGGATTTTGTTCGAGCAACTTAGATAAACATGAAGTGTAAGCTATCACGTATGGTATGAACTCACGAATGTAATTAACAATCCTAAGGAATTGTTGTATTTGTTTCACAGTGAGATTTTCATCAGGAAAGTGTAACACCTCTTGTGCAATATGTGTATCAAGGTGGTAGAATTCATCTTTGAAATGCATACCCAGAAATTCAATCTCCTTTGTACCAATGATGCTTTAAGAGGTTAAAACCGTGATGTCATACTGTTTAGTAATATCTAAGAATTGTTGAAGTAAGACCTGATGTTCCTTATGGGTCTTTGAGAATAGGAAAATGTCTTCAATATAAATGATTGCACTGTTAAGGATTGACTCACAGATCATGGTCATAGTTCTTTGAAACAGTGATGGGACAACTTTAAGCTCGAATGACATAACAGTTCATTAGTATTGTGCATTGGGAATGCAGAATGCAGTTTTGTACCACTCAGTTGGGTGACTACTTAATTGCCAAAACCCTGCTTTAAGATCAAATTTGGAAAATATAACAACTTTTTTTGAAAATAGTACCTGAGTTCCGATCTTAGGGATAGGAAATCAATCACCAATCTCTTTTTACCACACTTTTGCTCTGAACATTTGTTCACATAGAAAGCTTGGTAAGCCCAACCTGACTTTGTGGGCTCAATGAGTCCTTGCTTCAGAAGGATAACACACGTATCTTGTGCTAGTTTAAGGTCATTAGGGTTCATCCTTGGATGTGTAATTTTAATAGGATTGATATCCTTATTCTTTCTAAAGAGTAGACTTATGAAAAATTCATTGTTTTTATAAAGAGGATATGAATGAGAAAACTATGCATGTGATTTAGGATAGTAGTCTAACAGTTTATCTTGCAATGAGGTATAAGGTGCAGGAACTTGAGATAGTTCAAACACAATTTTCACTTTAGTGTAGGGACTGTAAAATGATCGATACCTGAGGTATGTGGGTAGGATCTGTAAAGGTGAGACTTTGTTGTATACATCTATACCAATAAGAATATCTGGGCTAGGTAGATTGATACCAAGCACTTTAGTTCAAACTATACACTGTGGAAAGAGTCACATCCTAATCTTTCTCTTTGTAATTAACCTAATCTTGAATGAATTGCCATCTGTAGTAGCAAAGTACTCGTTATGTGAGGTCCATATTTCAGAAGGTAAAATGTTGCGCTTTATAATTGTACGGTTGGATCCAGTATCCATAAATCCAGTAACTTTGATGGGTTGATCGCATTTGTCTTGTCTAAAGAGTTGGATCTGGACATATGGTCATTGGATAGAGTACGATCTAATGTCATGCAGGTCTGTTGTAACATGTATAGATAATCATCCCTTAAAGAGATAGAGGAATCAGATGATTCATCTGTAGAGGTCGTGATAGAAACAACAAACTTAGTTTCTTTATCTTCAATGGATTGTTCCTCAATATGATCTTCAAAGTTATTGGAAGAATGAATAGGCAAAATTGATTGCATTTGCTTCAATAACTTGATATCTTTCTTGCTTTTGTGAGGACAGGTTCGTGCAAAGTGATTTGGTTGTCCACAGAGAAAACATCGGTAAACTTTTTAAGAATGTTGGGATTTATTCTTGAAGAATCGAACAAACTTTGATTTTGTTTCATCTTTTCTCATATAAGTTTTCCTAAAGGGCTTGTACCCTCCCATTTATCTGTGGAACTTTCATCAATGATAGACATGATTTTGATGAGATTTCTTCTTGTCACTACAATCACAATTCTTTTTGTCTTTGTGCTTTATTTGAAGATAAGGCTTCTTGCAAACCTGTTTGAGAATTAGACCACCTTTAACGATGTTCTTGAATAAGGCATGATGATCATAAAGCTTATCAAGAGAGGCTAAAGCAAGCTGGTAGATTTCTCCAAGAGATATATTAATAATATCCCTTTGTAAAGAAATAACGATCCGTTGTAGCTCTAGTTACAGTTGATCTGGAAAGGATAAGAGAAAAGTATATTGAAAATTAACATCATTTCATCCATTCAAAACATAATGTCTTTCCATTATATGTTTAAAATGATCCTGTAAGTCACGTTTGTTAAATAAACAACATTTCATTGCAAAATACTCCTGACGGATCTGCTTATTTGTAAGATGAAAGTCACTAATGAATTTCTTATGAATTATTCCAAGAAGAGCTTCAGTTGTAGTGACTTGGATATACTGAAGTCTTTGATAGTTGTTAATGCTTTGCTACCATTTTCGTAAAGTACCAGTGAAACGAGAAATAAACTAAGACTAAATATCCTGTAAAGGATTATTTGATCAAGTTATTTGAAGATCTATCCATGCATCGAATTCATGCAAGCGATCTCTCCATTTCTTCGGGGGAAGATCATCAAAAGTAAACCAAGGTCCTGAAGTAGGCTTGGTGTTGGTACCCCACCCCTGCGAGTCACGTGCCCGACGTCCTACTTGACATCTGTACGCGCATCCCACAAGGGAGGAAATTCCACACCAAGCCCAACCTCAACAAAAGTACCCAAATCACATACTTCTGAACATATTTGAAAATTTAAAAGTCTTAGGTCCTAAATTAAAAATTGATTCCTTTAGATAAGTTGTAATTCCATGTCTCTAGCTTGTTCAGAACCAAGAATCACCTCATTTGGACCTGTACAGGTCGAGATATCACCACAATACGGAAGCATGTTCAGACTTTTTCAATCGATCCTCTCACTTTGATTCAATACATACTTTTTAAATCAATCTAAAAAACTATAGATTTTTATGGAGAGGTAGAGAAATGTCTTAGGAATCCAACACTTCAAAAATCAGGTTAATCGGAGGTCGGATGAAAACGTTATAAGCAAAAGAGTGGAAGGAGGTCGGGTCAAAGGAGGGAAAGGGCCGCGTTGCCCTCGCGAGCTGGCGCGAATGCTCGGCGTCGCACTCACGACGAGCGCGACCTCCTGGTCCTTCTTCCTCCGACTACCTAATTTCCAAAATTCATATCTTTTGACCCAGAACTCGAAAATTTTCACATTTGGTATCAATGGAAAGTTAAAACAAAGCTCTACAACTTCCAAGAAGGACTTAAAAACCAATTCAGCCTCTAAAGGAGTCAAAATCTACCTTAAAGTGGCTACTTAAAAAATGTCATCCTAAACAGTAACATAACCTCTAAAAATCATATCTTTCAGTTCCATGGTCAAAAAATGTCATACTTTATATCAATGAAAAGATAAAAAGATAAAATTCCACTTCAAGAAGACTTTATAAACAAATTTTACCTTTATGAGGGTCAAAATTTCACTCAAACTTACTGTCCCGAAATTGCCATCCTAAACAGCACCCAAACTTCCAAAAATTCACATCTTTCAACTCCCACATCCAAATATGGCATATTATACATCGTTAGAAAGCTATGAAATTCCTCTATAACTTTCAAGAAGGCTACTTGATCCAATTTAACCTATATCAGTCCAGAATTTGCCTCAAAGCCAGCATACACAAAACCTACCCTTATGGACATTTACAAAAACAATGCAAAGTAACATTTGGAACAACATTGGCAAAACACAATAAAACTTGAATATCTTTCATTAATATCAAAATACGAGTTCTTACAAAGCTTTAGTGGGCATTTCTAGCCCCAATACATTAAAGTCTCAGAAATTCAAATTACAAAGAAACCACATAAATAGTAATTTTGCACCAAAAATGCAATTAAAGCTTCGTTTACAAAATATAGCTTCAAAATAAAATAAAAAAGAAGCAAACGGGAGTGATGCCTTGACCTCAGCTCGGTCACTCATTATCTTGCTTATCGCCTGTGGATGAGAAGGAAAAGGGGGTGAGCTCGACGGCTCGTGGGTAACATGTTTATAACTAAGAAACAACCAAAAACCATTGAATCATTTATTTCCATAGCAAAAATTTACATTGAAAACCATGCAACACATATTTGTTCCAAAATTTACAACTTATCAAGCAATTTATAAAAAACAACACAACAATTGCATCAAAATAATTTCAAATCATGACCATATAAACACATCGGAAATGGTTCGGGTGGATCCAAAACAGAACATACTACACATTTTTACGTAGCGATCATATATGTTTTGAACTTAGGGGAGTCCGTGAGGAGCTCCATGCCACTAGCGGGCAGACAGGAAAAGCTTGTAGACAAGTGCACTTGACTTACTTAAGGGACCACCACAAACCCATATAAACATACATTTTACATTTGTTTCAAACATATTGGCCAAAATGACACATTCACGAAAGGCAATTTTATATCCAATTCAATTCAATTCAAAACATACTCCAACAATTTGCAATTCAATTCCAATTCCAATTCAATTCAATTCATTTCCAATTCAGTTCAATTCCAATTCAATTTAAAACATACTCCAACAATTTGCAATTCCATTCCAATTCCAATTCAATTCAATTCATTTCCAATTCAATTCCCAACAATTACCAATCCTAACAATTACAAAACATTCATAATTCCATTCCAATTCCAATTTCAATTCAATTCGAATTCAATTCAATTCCAATTCAATTCCAATCCAATCCAATCCAATTCAAATTCAATTCAATTCCAATCCAATCCAATCCAATTCAAATTCAATTCAATTCAATTAAATCCAATTCAACTCCAATTCCAATTCAATTCAATTCAATTCCAATTCAATTCAATTCCAATTCAATTTCATTACAATTCAATTCCATTCCAATCCAATTCAATTCCAATTCAATTCTATTCCAATCCAATTCAAATATATTTAAATTCAATTCTATTTCAATTCAATTCCATTCTAATTCAATTGAAAACATACTCCAACAATTTGCAATTCCATTCCAATTACAATTGAAGTCAATTCATTTCCAGTTCAATTCAATTCAATATAATTCAATTCAAAACATACTCCAACATACTCCAACAATTTGCAATTCCATTCCAATTCCAATTCAATTCAATTCATTTCCAATTCAGTTCTCAACAATTACCAATCCTAACAATTAGAATGGAATTAGATTTGTAATTCCATTCCAATTCCAATTCAATTCATTTCCAATTCAATTCAATTCTAATTCAATTCATTTCCAATTCAATTCATTTCCAATTCAAATCATTTTCAATTCAACCCAATTCAATTCCATTCCAATTCAATTCAATTCAATCCAATCCAATTCAACTTCAATTCCAATTCAATTCAATTCAATTTAATTCCAATTCTAATTTAATTCAATTCATTTCCAATTCAATTCAAAACATACTCCAACAATTTGCAATTCAATTCCAATTCCAATTCAATTCAATTTCCAACAATTACCAATATCCTAACAATTAAAAAATATTTATAATTCCATTCTAATTCCAATTCAATTCACTTCAATTTAATTCCTATTCAATTCAATTAAATTTCAACTTAATTCAATTCCAATTCAATTCCAATGCAATTCAATTCCAATTCAATTCAATTACAATCCAATTCCAATTCAATTCAATTCAATTACAATCCAATTCCAATTCAATTCAATTCAATTCTAATTCCAATTCAATTCGATTTCGAATCAATTCCAATGCAATTCAATTCTATTTCAATTCAATTGAATTCCAATTCAATGCAATTCAATTCTAATTCAATTCCAATTCAATTCAATTCCAATTCAATTCCATTACAATTCTATTCCATTCCAATCCGATTCAATTCTAATTCAATTCAATTCAAATCTAATCCAATTCAATTCCATTCCAATTCAATTCAAAACATACTCCAACAATTTGCAATTCCATTCCAATTCCAATTCAATTCGGTTCATTTCCAATTTAATTCCAATTCAATTCAAAACATACTCCAACATACTCCAGCAATATGCAATTCCATTCCAATTCTAATTCAATTCAATTTATTTCCAATTCAATTTCCAACAATTACTAGTCCTAACAATTACAAAACATTAATAATTCCATTCCAATTCCAATTCAACTCAATTCAATTCCAATTCAAATCAATTCAAATCCAATTCAATTCAGTTCCTACCCAATTCAATTCCATTCCAATTCAATTCAATCCAATTCAACTCCAATTTCAATTAAATTCAATTCAATTCCAATTCAATTTAATTCCAATTCCAATTTAATTCAATTCATTTCCAATTAAATTCAATTCCAATTCAATTCAAAACATACTCCAGCATACTCCAACAATTTGCAATTCAATTCCAATTCAATTCAATTCAATTCAATTTCAATTAAAATCGATTTCAATTCAATTTCAATCCAATTCAATTCCATTTCAATTCAGTTCAATTCCAATTCAATTCAATTCAATTCCAATTCAAAGCAATTCAATTCCAATTCAATTCAATTTCAATGCAATTCAATACCAATTCAATTCAATTCCAAATCAATTCAATTCCAATCCAATTCAATTCAATTCCAATTCCAAATCAATTCAATTCAAATCCAATTCAATTCAATTCCAATTTAATTCAATTCCAA
>JANIPM010000009.1:12504260-12516926 GCA_027478405.1 Erythroxylum cassinoides
ATTTTAAAATTTTAAAATTTTAGACTAAATCTCACATTATAACATGGTACACATGTCACACTGTGGGTCTATTTTAAAGGTAAAATATTATTATTTTTTACCACGTCAATATCTTATTGAAAAATGAAGAATCCTTTCTTCACAATTCTTCTCTTCTAAATACTTTAAAGTCTTGAATCATATGTTTGCTTCAGTGCTTAAGATTGCAGAGATGAGTATGCTCTACACTCGCCTTGTATAAGGATCTTGTGTAAGTTTGTAAAATGTTAGTTTAATTGAACACAATGAAACATTTAGGTTTAACCTATATTTGAATGTAAACATTAGGGTCATTTTTGACATATTTTTGCCTCATAGCAAAATCTTTGTTTAAGTTTATCAAATGAATTATAAGGGTTCGTCACACATTATGTTCGAGATAAAAACTAGAAATTATTCGATATATTTAGTATTGACTTGGGTGAAGATTATTTTCTTTTTAAATCCTTAATTTTATAAAATACTTAAAAAAGAGGGCATCAATTATCTTATCACTATATACTAGTAAGAAAGCAAGTTTAATCTCAGAACTCTTATTCTTTCGATACTTTTGCTAGAACATGAATCACCCAGCACCCAGCCATCACATTAATTTTTTCACTTTCTTTACATAGAAAAATTATTTACTTATAATTTTTCAGTTTAAAGTAACTATTGTAAGAAAATGCTTAGTAGGAATTACAAAAATTTATTCTCATATAAAGCATGAAATATTACAAACTCATTAAGAATGTTTTGGTGCAGAAAGAGTAATGTATAAACATTGATTTCAATGATGAAAAAGAATAATGTACATAGCCTATTTATAAAATTTCTTTAAGTATAAAAATAGAAAGAAAAATATCCTATCATAATTAATGATCACAATTATATGATTATAGCACTGGAAAATATGCATCAAAATAGTATGGAATAACTAAAATTGTAGAGAAAATTCTTCAAAATCTTCCAACATAATCATCCTTCCTCAAGCAATGAAGTGTGAAGCAACAATGAGCTTGTCTCAAAGTTTGTGAAATGTAGTGGATGAGAGAGCCTTAGTCATGACATCGACGATTTGTGCTTTAGTTGGCATATGATGGATGAAGAGAGATTTCTTTGTGACTAAACACTGAATAAAATAAGTGTGAATTTTTTTATGCTTGGTACGAACTGAATTTGTAGTAAGGAATGCAACACCAAGATTATTACACCGCAAGATGAGTTTGTGATTAGATAAGCCAATTTCACCAAAAAGATATTTAATTATATACATGCAAGTGAAATAATTTTATATTCATCTTCAATACTAGAATGAGCAATAGTGGACTATTTCTTTGCACTATAAGAAATAATATTAGGTCCCAAGAAAATGCAGTAACTGAAGGTAGAATGACGGCCATCAAGGCAGTGAACTCAATCAGCATCAGAGTAAGCATTAAGATTGAGGATTAAGGCTGTGGTTATGTGTAAGCCATAAGAGGTTGTTGATGGAAAATATCAAATAATTCATTTAACTATATTATAGTGAAGATTGGTAGGATAATAAACAAATTGTGAGACTTTATTAATAACAAACTGAATATCAGGATAAACGAGGCAAAGATACTAAAGAGCACCAACAGTTATATGATAGGCAGTAGGAGTAGTGTGTTTGCACACGTTTTAAATTTGTAAAATGGGTACAGATGAGAAGATCTTTTGTTTTTTTTAAGTGTAAAGAGGCCATTTGGTATGGATGTGACTTCAATACCAACGAAGTAATAAAGACATACAAGGTTTTGATGGAACAGGTGTTGTTAAGGACATGAATGAGAGAAGAAAAGAAGGATTATGAAGAACATATAACCAAGATATCATCAATATAAACTAAGAAGAATGTGGTGTCAATAGGGATAGAATGAATGAAGAGAGAGGTATTGAATTTTAAGGAAGTGAAGTTAAAAGGGTAGAATGAATGAAAAGAGAGCTATTCAATTTTGAGGAAGTGAAGTTAAAGTCAACAAATTTTTGACTTAATTCATGAAACTAAGTGTGAGGAGCTTCTTTGAGACTCTAAAGGGCTTTATGTAGATGAAAAATATGGTGCGAATGATTAGGATCAACAAAACCAGATGGTTGAATCAAGTAGACTAGCTCTTGAAGATGACCATAAAGAAAGATATTATTGACATCACTCTGGGAAATGGATTAATTTTAAAGTGAGAGTTACTATAAGGATGATATAAATAGTGGTTGATTTGACAATAGGGTTAAAAGTGTTAGTATTAGGACATTTTTTATATCCCTTAGCAACTAAACAAGCTTTGTAGCAGTCTAAAAAGTCAATGAGTTTATGTTTAGTGTAGAGGGCCCATTTATAATTGATAATATTGATATTAAATGGAGGAGAAATAAGGGTCCCAGTTTAGTTATGATAGAGAACTTTGAACTCAATATACGTAGCCTGATGCTAGTGGAGTAATTCTTTGAATTAAGTGAAAGAAGTAGGATCATATTCTTGAGTAGAGGTGTGATAGGTGATATAATTAGAGAAGTTGCAAGGAATACAAATGTTGTATTGAGTTTGAGTGAATACTGATTGTTAATGTGTTGAGTATGGTAAAGGTGACGGTGAATTCAAGATACGTGTAGTTTGTAGAACTGGAGGTAATGGTGGGGGTCAAGGTAGTGGTAACCTTTGTATTACAGTAGATATCTGAGAAAAATATATGGTGTGAACTTGGGAGTACGTTAAAAGATAGATACATATGAAATGACTAAAATCATATACAAATATAATAAAACAACAATACCTAGATAGAAAGATGGTGTAGGTCCCAAATGTCATAATAAGTTAATTGCAAAGGCTTTGTAGACATTTAATATGATAAAGGAAAAGAAAATTGAGTACTTTTACTTTGGGAGCATGAAGTAGACAATTTTATTACATAAAGCATAATAGAAGCACTAGAAAAATGAGAAAGAGTTCTATTGCAAGGATGTCTAAAATGATAATGCTGGATGTCAAAGGAAATATGATGAGCTATGATATCGACAGTTTATGAAAGCAACGTAATTACTGAATGCTCAAGGGATCTATATAAGGTATTTATAGTATTGTGAGTCTTATTTGTTATACATAGTATCCTCATTTTTATTTCGTTCATAATATGACTTAAAGGGCCAAACTTAATGCCATAAGAATTTTCTTCAATAAATTTAGCAATAGAAAAAAGATTACCAGTAAGTTTTATGAAATTTAAGATATTATGAAGGAAAAGAGGTATAAGGTGTATAGGGAGAGTTAATGTGCTAGGAAATGTAATGGGAAAAGTATTAATGTTACCAACGAGCACTTAGTTATATCCTTAATATGATTCCACAAATTCAACAAGTTACAAATCAAGACTCATATAGGAGCTCGTGCCTATGTGTAAAATACATTCAACTATCACTTAAGGTAAGATAGGTATTGTTAGGTTCATTATGAAGGCTCATGATGAAAAAATCAATTTAAAGATTATTTAAGGAGGTGGATTAGGCATTGCGAAATTTGCAAATACGTAAATCAACATCTTGAAGTAACATGGCCTCATTTGTAAGAAATTTAATATTTTTTGTAGAAGTTTCTATAATTAGGTCAAATGGGTGATTGGACTAAGTAAAAGAAATTGGGTGAAATGAAGGTGGATAATGGGTTAGGTTTGTTTAGGCTACTGAAATAGAATTTTTATCAACCTAGTGCTCCGACCCAACAGATAAGACAATGGGATTATTGAAAAATTAGGAATTAGTGGTTGGTGAATTTAAGTAATAGTTATGTTGTCGTATATTTTTGAAATGGTGGTTGCCTCATTGACAATTGTTGTCACTAATTTTGTCCCCCAAGACTCAGAATTGTGGCAAAGGTGATTTCAGGTTAATCAAAGTGAGATGTTGTTCATAAAGAAGGAGCTTAAGATGGAGGTCCGAGAAAGAAGATGGAGTATTGTGGTTATCTACGGTGGTGAAAAAGGATTCATAGTCTGATGTGAGTCGATTGAGATCATGTAAAGTAGGATCCTCATTAGATCTATTTTCTTTTTTCAATCCAAAAAAGATTTTGGAGATTATGTAATGCTTATTTTAAAACTCTTTGTAAATCAGATCTTTAATAGTGGTGATATCTTTAATATTAGAAGAGAGAGTCAATAAGTACTATGTGATGAAAGAGCAGCCTTTCTTAATAATATGGAGATGAAATTGCAAAAGTGTCAAATAAGTAGTGGTATATTGTAAAAAAAAAAATAGGTTTCAAGAGTTTATCAAAAGACATGGGATATAGTCATCCCAGAGCTATTGACATAACAAAAAAGAAGAGTTGTAGCCAGATAATAATAGACAAGTCAATCAACTTTCTGTCACTAAAGAAATTTGTAAGGTTCATGGTCAAAGGATATGCTAGACTTCAAAGGTAGTGGAATGCTAATGTTAACATAACCAAAAAGGTCACAAGTGAGTAGTACTGATTGTACTTAGTTCTTCAAATCAAATTGTTGCTTGTAACTAAGATGATAGTGATAAGATTGGTTATATTAGTAATGGGAGTGATGTGATTGTTGGTATTTAAGTTATGATGTTTGGTGTCGAATTCGTAGTCACAATATTGATGGAAAATAGTATCTTGTGAAATGGTTAATTGAAACTATGGGTAAGGAAAAAAAATAGTAGTAGCCTCTTGATATTAAGAAAGAATAATGTCTAAATAGTTTTTCATTGATGAAAAATAACAATATACATAACCTATTTATATAGTATCTATAAGTTTAAAAAAGAAAGAAATTTATCTTTTCATAATTTCTTGATTATAACACCAAACTATATAGGAGACCAATATAAAAGAACTAAAATTGTGGACAATATTCTTCAAAATCTTCAAATCTTGCTACTAGCTTAAAATCGCCAAGATAAGGTTTCGCTAATTTTTAAAAATAGAGCAATAACATGTAATACAAATTGAACTAGGTATTTTTCTCTATATTTTCTTTGATGGTCATCATACATAATAAGGTTGACAAAATCCACATGCTAATAACCTTTTATCTCACTTATTCGAATTTTATATGTATGAGTTGCTTTAAGTAAATATGATGGTTTTTCTACCCATTTCCTTATTAAAATGTGCTTTAAAATGCTGAGTCTCAATCATGTATAATAATAAAATAATAATGATAATGATATGGCATGAAACACAAATTACTTGACATTCTTGTTTGAATATGAAATGTTGTGTTACTAGTCCTAATGTTTATATTTTTATCCTAATACAAGATATCAAAAATAACTAAAACTTTTATAACATTAATTATGTTCTAGTTGATAATTTCTCTACAATTACTTACTTACTCTATAGATGGATAATGATTTAATCAATTTGTTAAACTAGAATAGCAAAAACCCAATATCATAATCAAATCAAATACAAATCCATTTCCATTCACATGCAACTTGTCATTTAGTTTCTTTGCATCTTAAAAGGCTATATAGTATCTTGTCTTTGAGGCAGGAAACTTTGTTCATTCGATGAAAAAGATATTCTTTTCCCATCTTTTCATCTTTGGGGTATAATGAAAGATGATATATTCTACCACCACAGTGCCATTTTCTAAAGTGTGCTCTATTTTTTGAAGTTATCACTCCTACTTTTCTTGCATTAAATTTTTATTAACTTTCCACCCTCTCTGATGCTGAGAATTACCATTAGAAGAGAAGAAACAAAGAAAAGAACACATTCACAAACAAAGAAAAGAACACGTTCACATATGTACGCAAAGATACAGTAGTAACTATAAGTTTCAGTTAAAGAAGAAAAGAAGTAGCTAGGGCTAAAATAGAAATAAATATTAATGGTGATACTGCAAGGAATTTTATTCATAAATTGCAAATGATTATAATTCTTTTGAACATATATATATTTATAATATATACATTATTTCTATTAATATGTAGTAAAGCCCACGCTGATGTTCAAGGTTCCCACCCGTATATTTCCTATCGAAAGAAAGATGAAAATTAAGGGAAAAAAGGCCCATGTTTTTGGTAATTTTAAGAAGTATATGCCCTAAGCATCTTGAATCATGCGTAGGAAAAAGAAAAGGTTACAAAATTTAGAACAAACTTGCAAAAGTCAAGAATCCCCCTTTGTTAAAATCAATATTTGAGTAGAGCGAGAGCTATTTTTCAAGATGTGTTATGCTGAGAGAATCAGATATTTTTAATTTAAGTTCTAAGAACAACTAAAACTTTAATAGGATGTTTGGTTTACCTAAAAGAATAGATGATGAATGAAATGATGATTATTTAGAAATAGAATAGATGAGGAATAAAATAGAATGTGCATTATTTAGTTTGGTTTATTTTTAAGAATTTCTATTGATAATATAATCCAAATGTTTGGTTTGAAAATATAAATTTGGAATGACAAAATAATAACTAACGAAAAAATAAAAAAAATATTCGTTAGTCTTCACTAATAACATTATTGTTATTATTGTAGTTGTTATTGTTATTGTTATTATTATTATTTTGTTGTTGTTATAGTTAAGTAATTATGTCGATTCCTTAAGGATAGTTTTATCCAACAAGTCTTCACTTTTATTCTCAACCCACTTGAAATAGATACAAATAGGGGGATGAGGAGTTTACATATTTTCTAAACTCAAGAAATAAGTAAATTCTTATATTATATATTTTTTATATTTTCTTCAACCAAACAAAGAGAATGACCTACTACCAAAAATAGATGAGAAATAGAAGGATGATTCTAGTCAAGCAAACAACCCATAAGTAAATTAACAAGGGAAACAAATTGGCCTGCATCTGCATGTTGTGAAACTTACGATGATTGTTTTCAATCCAATATGCCCCATTGACTAGGACCAAACAACGAATTAAGGATTAAAAAGTTAAAACTATGTATTCTCCAAGTTGCGGTCAACCCTAGATACTTACGTGTATTTAAAATCTAATCTACATAAATTAGCGACAAATTTTAATAGCAACATGGTAGAAGACTTTACTTTAGTAGTTAGCAAATGACCCAAGGAGAAGAGGTTGGGATTTCAATTCCCTCAACCTCCAACGTGGTATATATGGCATTTTAAATTTTTGTCTATTTTTTATTATTGTTAGTTATAATTATAGATAAGGTTGATAAAGGATGAATTTTGTTGAAGCCACTAAGGATTGAACATGTTCTTTTACTGAATTGATGATTGATTTGGGGTTTATTTTGATTTTTTCAATAGGATCCGTTTGTTTTAATAACACAACCTTTTTCAATTAGAATGATATCAAGTAGTGTCATAGTATTTTAACTAATTTTGTTAATTAATAAAATTTCTTCGTTTTGTTAACCAAAAGACATTAAATTCAGAATTTAGTGAATAATTGGAGAATCATAGTCGCAATTTGAACAGAAGCTCACGTAACAACGTAGGGTGAACTGTGATGGCTTTTGTGGGATGTATTTGTGTCTAAAGTCTAAACTAACAACATAATGAAGATATAATGCACAATTACACTGATGAAAAGTGATGGAGGTGATTAAGTTATTGTGCAATACGTCACCAGTCCACTCATGCTTTTTTAAAAAACGAATGGAGGCGACGACAACGTTATAAAATAACTGGAAAATGGTGTTCATCTTCTTCAGACATTATTTTAGTAAGTGTGGCGTGCATATAATTAAGTTAGCAGTCCGTCACCTGGTCGTGGTGTAATATTTTAAACAGCTAAATCGCATCTAATCTCCTCATCAGGAGTTCCTGCCTTCCTGGTGACAAGTTGCATCAGTGTATCGTATTTATACGTAATATGTACGAGGTTACTGACAAAGCATGCCGGGCCATGCACATTATACGCGCCTCTCTTCTCATATGCTCTACTTTATTCAGTTTAAAACCAAAAACAAAGCCTATAATATCCTGTAAGATCGTTCCCTCTTGTTGGAGCATATAAGTAATTACACGAACTGATGGCAGAAGCCAATTCCCATGTAATGGCTAATTTTCTTTGATGTAACAACATATAAGTTGAATAGTTTATCGACATATATAAAATTGTCGGTTCAATTTCGAATCTCTTAATTATTTGTAAATAATACATAATAACCGAAATCAGCTGTTATTTAGGCAACTTCTGATGAAGCTGTTGACATTTGCACATGGTCTGGATGTGCGAGCTTCGGTGATCTCCTTAACTCAGAATCACTGAGTCAGCGTTTGGGACTGCATGGAATTGAATTAAGGAATAAGGATTAACTGGACAACCTATAAAGCATTAGATTATAAATATGTTAGAAAAAACATAATGAATATCAATGAGGGGCCACATTTTGAGAATCCTATGAATAGGTGGAGCTAAAAAGCAGGTCTATTTATGCCAATCCTTTTCCAAACATATATAATGACATGGAAGCTTTCCAAGGTTTAACTTAAACCGACCAGTAATGATTAGTTCACTTTAATTATTAAAATAGTAATTTGTAACAAGAAAAAAAAACGTTTGAATTTTTGAACTATTCTTCATACTTATCAAGAATAACACATAACTTATATAAATATAAGATAAAGGTCCGACGAGACCTAATTAAGATAATAAATTTGTTGGTCCTGGAGATCATCAACCAACGTTATGGATAGGGTTTATAAAGATATTAGGTATTTTTATAAGTATGATCTTTTTACTAGAAGTAAATATTTTTATTTTACATTTAATTTCATAAGCAACAAACATACACTCCACATACTTAATTTTAGTAACAAAATAGAACGAAAAAAGTACTTAAAGAATTATTTGTAGCATTTCAACTTGGAGATAACCTAAATCTCAAATTTAGATGTTATACTAGCAGTTGCAGTCTTTGGAAATGGCCTTAGACCTAGCCAACCTTTGCTAAGTCCATGGAAAAAAAGAGACTCCAAAGTTTGGAAGAAGTCCAAGTAAGGGGACTGTAACATCCGAATATTATAGAATATATACCAAACATTCAAAGGACATTCAAGTACATATCCTATAATAATAGTATATGTTAGAGCAAACATAATCTTTTAAATGGCATTATAAAGAATATACAATACTAACATTTCATTTCATTTATTGACAAAAGTTTACACTATATTCATACAAACAAATATTTACAGTCCTTATACAAAAGTTCTATATGACAAAAGACTACAAATTACAAACTATAACTCCTCTGATGTTAGCTAATAGACCTTTGAGCTATAATTTAATCCAAAATGTTCCTCTAGACAATCTTAAGAATTAGGTTTCCTGTCTCATACCTAAAAAGTCGCGTTGTAATTTTTGATGAGTTTTGCGAACTCAGTGAGTGAGTGAATCATCATTGATGATCTCACTCAGGTCAAATACGCAAATATTACACAATCAACCAATTTCACAAACATTCTTTCAAAACATAAATAACCCAATCAATCACATTATCATAGCATATCACTTAATCATCACAATTTTAGAAAAGATTTCATGATCATATATTTCATAATCATAAGTATACAAATGCAAATGTATATGAAACTTCAGATTCGTTATTATTTATTGTGACCAAGAACCTTTCAGATACAGATATATATATTAGCCCATTAGGTTCATTCAGATACAGAAATCACAGAGCAAAGCTCTACGTGAAAAATTCTGAGCTTAAAGCTCTTTCATACAGGCTACTTTGATCACAATGTATTTATCTGAATATGCATTTTATGAAATGCATCAAATAACAAAATATGTCATGTATAGCATTCATTTATGACGCATAGATAGAATCTCATATTCGTTGGACTTAAGTATGGCATTCAACATTCGTTGAGTATACAAATATCATTCATAATTCAAATACAAATAGAACATTTCCAATATATTCCCAAATATCAAACTCCTCACACCATTAAGGTCCAGAATTCATAAACAAATCACAATCAATTCAATACCAATTCAATATATAGGAATTAAACATAAACAGAAATAAATCAATCCTAGTGATATCATCTAGGTTGACTCACAGTACGCTCCAATTAATGTTATTGCCTGAATAGTCTGGCAATGTCTAAATGGCATCCAACTTGAGTGTCTAAAATCATACAATTCACATATAATTCACATTACAAAGTTGATCAATCAAATACATATTCATTTGTGCATATATATATACATATGTCATGTTCAATGTGTGCTCAATTGTTTTCCCCGAGTATGAAGTCTTGGCTAACTTTCTTAACCATTCAACATCATACTTTGTAGACTACCATTTTGCAATCAGGTTTGTCCCTTTAAAATAGCTTGATTTACTCCAAATTCATCAATCATACTTTACACTTATCCTTAAACACTTCCATGATCAAAAAGCTTCTTATAATACATACACAATTGATACCTTACATCTGAAATTTTAACAACCTAAATCTATATGTTCATCAAATTTTTCCAACAACATATACTTATACATTCACCCAATTCCCATTCAGAAATACCATACTTTCTTCAATGATCATTCATCCAAACTTAGATGCATTATTATCCAACATTCTTTTCCTTGAAGTATAACATCAATTAACAATCAAAACTTATCACACATTTAATCAACTTTTTCAACATCAAATTATGTTCTTTTTAAACCTTAATCAAGTCAAAATGCATCATAGTTAAATACCTTATCCTTAATTGTTTCAAGAATCACATAAAAGAACATTTTCTTTACTTCCATGCAATTTCTACAATTGTATATGGATTCCCACAATCATTGGATGGGTTATCCAATAGTTCTCATCCAATTCGTTCATTAGTTTTCTAGATTTTCTCAGTACAGGTTTTGGGTCAGTTTTATATGGCCATTATGACTTAGAAAATGAAGAAATTAGGCAATAGATTCTTCTAAAAACATGTTCCCATATGTCTTAAGTTTCTAGTGAACTGCAGTTCATACCATTTTGTTCAGTATTCTACAAGTTATACCTAAAATTATACAAACTGTTCTCAGACAGTGACAAAATTCACATTCGCAACTTCAAGACAAAATTTGAAACACTTAGAGATAGAATTAAAATTTGATTCCTTCATGTAAAATATAGCATATGTCTCCACTTTAATATAAACTTACAATAATCCCATTTGGATGTCTACATATCAAGTTATGTCCAAAATACCGATGTATGTTCAGGGAAACTATTACAACTAACATATTCCAGCAATTCTTCTTTCATTTTTTTCCAAATTTTTTTACACTTTATACCAAAGTTAAACAACCTCTTTATAGTTCATCAATTATATCTCTATTAGGTCTGAATCATAGTCCAATTCCTCTTCAATAACATCTCTTATTCCAGCTCAAAATTATTCAATTAATAGCTCATAAATTATCAAACCAAAAACTTTTACATTATTATGCATATAGTCCTAGTTCTTTCCCAATTCAAGAACATCAAATTAACATCTTTCTTTGGCATAAATCCACCTTCATTATACTTTAAATCTAGACTTAATTCATCCATCAATCAATCTATATCCCCCATTTTTCATATACCAAAAACAAAACAGAAACACTTCCAATTTCATACAACATTTTCTAGCAAACATCTTTGCCAATATCATAAGCATTTCATTCCAATTCAAGCATCATTCATATATCATTTGACATGACATAAAACTTAGATTGTTACTTACCTAATAGGCTTCCAATTCAACACAAAACTTCATATTAAATCAAGTCTTCATGCAAGCAAAATCAACCTAAACTTATGGTGAAAGCAAGGTGATTTTCTGACAGTAATATGAAGATCATAATCAGCTAGTTTTCTTGGCAATTTGGTGCAGGATTTAGGTGTGGTTTTCGTGCAGAACTTTAGCTAAGGTTAAGACCAAAATACAGAGAAAATTTTGAGCAATTTCGGTGGAGAAAGGTGAGCAAAACAACAGAAATATTGCTACTGAAATTTGCTCCATCAACATGCTAGGTGTCACAATTAAAGCACAACACTCATCTTAAGGCATGTCTTACATTTGCCTAATCAAGATGTTGCCACTAATCCACTCAAGATGCTGCCATTTGTCCCCTACTAAATCAATCCACATGTCATTTTACGATTGGTCCACATGTCACATAATAATTGATCCAATTGTCATTTAATTACTAGTCCATTTGTCACACATTTAACTATGCCAAATGTCAATCAATTTAGGACTTAATCATCTAAAATTTTCATGTATCAATTTATTCTACCACTTAACATTTGTCCTAGTCCAAATGTACATTTTATTTGATCAATCTCCCAATTAATAACAATTAATTCTAATTCACTAATTAAAATCCAATCATACCAAAATTCAATACATGCCAAAACACAATTCACATCATTTTCACTTAACATTTTTCATACACCGGGACATTTCAATTGAGTGTCATTCATCTAATTCACAATTCATGTGTGTATGCTCATATTATGCCTTTGAATATACTTATAATAATCACGTCACAATTGTACAAATTTTGCTCTACATACTGACACTCATATATATACTTAATAATACTTGTGAGTTGACGAAGAGCGTGGATCATTAGAGCAAGAGCCGTTGGATGAATTGGACGGTTAGATGAAAAGCGTGGCCGTCATC
>JANIPM010000009.1:12552883-12574135 GCA_027478405.1 Erythroxylum cassinoides
TAAATGCATATGCAATAAACCTGTTCCTCTATAATTAGAGGCCAGTAACATGCTCAGTCAATGAATACAGTGCAATCATATCAGTCTGTCCCAATTACCATAATACCCTTGCTAACAGTAACGGGATGTTACATCTTCAGGAGTGTCTTATTTATGGTACATCAAGGTGGCAAGTGGATCATAGGAAAGGAAAAAAGATATCGAATAAAATCCTTCACAACTTTCCTATTAAACCACGATTACAAAGAATTTTTATGTCAACAAAAACAACCATAGATATGAGGTTCCAAAAAGAGAAATGCATTGATGATAACATTATGCGTTATCCAGTAGACTCAATAGCATGGAAAGAAATTGATAGAAAGTTTCCATTGTGTACATAAGATTGTCATAATGGTCGACTTGGATTGGCCTTAGATGAATTTAATCCTTTCAGTAATATGAGTGCTTCATATGGCATATGGCTGGTGATTCTACTCCCATACAACTTACCTCCATAGAAGTTTATGAAGGAGCCTTTTATGTTGTTGTCTTTGCTTATTCCAGTAAGGACATTGATGTATATATGGAACCATTAATTGATGACTTAAATGATCTATGGGAATTTGGATTACAAACTTTTGATGTTGTTGAACATGAAACATTTATAATGCATGCTACTATTTTGTGGACTATAAATGATTTCCTAGCTTATGGGAATTTGTATGAGTGGAACACTAAAGGGTATATGGCTTGTCCTGTGTGTAAACCATCAAACATATTCAATGAGGATACGAAGTAAAATGTTTTATACGGGTCATCGTCGTTATTTGGAACATGGGCACAGATGGTGAAGAAGTAAACTGTTTAATGGAATAGTAGAATTGGGTGAAGCTCCAATGTAGTTATTTGATGATGATATTGTTTACCGGCTATCACATTTGGGTGACATTACACCTGACAAACACCCAAGTAATAGAAAGCGAAAGAGAAATGATGTAGAACTGAATTGGACAAGAAAAACATATTTTTAAACTTTCCATATTGGAAGGAATTACTATTGAGGCACAATCTTGATGTCATGTATATTGAGAAAAACATTTGTGAGTCCATTTTAGGGACTGTCATAGGAATTGATGGAAAATCCAAAGACACAATTAAGGCTAGACTTGACATGGAAGACATAAATATTAGAAAGGACTTGCATTTGAAAAGAGATGATGGGTCATACGTTATCCCCCCTACTTGTTACAACATGTCAAAAAATGAGAAACAATCATTTTGTTAGTTCCTCCAATTACTCAAATTTCCTGATTGGTATTCATAAAGTATAGTTCGTTGTGTGAATCTTAAAGAGGGAAAAGTGTCAGGGTTGAAAAGTCATGATTGTTGTATACTTTTGCAACGATTACTTCCTGTTGGAATACGTAGGTGTTTGTCGAAGGATGTGACCATTACTTTGGGTCAATTGGGAGAGTTTTTTAAGCAATTATGTTGCAAGGCACTTAAAGTTGAAAAGCTTGATAAAATAGAAAAAGACATTGCATTGATTATATGTAAGCTTGAACTATTATTCCCCCACCATTTTTTTATGTTATGGTTCATTTGGCAATTCACTTACCATATGAAGCCAAACTTTATAGACCGGTTCAATTTCGATAGAAGTCTTCTACTGAAAGGTAATTCATATTAAATTCAATAAGTTTTTTCTATGGTATTTATTTGTAACAATTCCTAAGTTTATAATCGATTATGTTTAGGTTTTTATGCTCTTTTAAGCGTTATGTACGTAATAGAGCTCTAGGCTTATATAGCAAATGAATGCTTGACTTTTTGTTCAATGTACTTAATGTACAAAAGAGAAGTTAGATCGTAATGTAAAAAAATATGCAGAAGAGAAGTTAGATCGTAATGTAAAAAAAAGTGAACAAGCTTAAAAAGATGGTCAAATAATTACTTGGCTTAAATTATGTCAGTAGTAGGGACGATGAGGAGTCTTAGTTTGTTTATAAATTTTGTTCAAACTTTGCAATTAAATTGTAATTAATTTTTTATAAAATGCATTCCATTTTTAATGTTTATTTTATTTCAATGTATTACTATTTAGAAAATATGTCAACAATATTGATTATAAAATCTAACTATTTTATATTTCAAATTGCCTTAAAAATTGTAATAAATTAAATTAAATTTGTTTTTAACAATTATAATAAAATTTATATTTAAAAATAAATATTTTTCACTAAAAAGTATTAACTATCAAAACAAAATTATCACAAAATGTTATCACCTACGTTTACAAGAACGTCTCTAAAAATATTTACCTACAGCAAACAATTAGTAGTTAAAACTATTATGCTACAAAAACAAACTCGTCAGCAAAAATAATTACCTACGACTACGGTTTTTGTAAGTAAAAACCTTTATCTATGAAACATATACGTCGCAAATTCATATATACGACATTTTTTGTTCTCGTTAGATATACATTTTACGGACGAATATATTGTATATCCAAAACATTTCTGCGACGATTTCAAAAAATGTCTCAGATATTGTTTTGCTATCCAGATTCAGCGGCCATTAGGGTGACAATTGTTTCTCGTCGCAAATTATTATTTCACACGATTTTTTAATATTTAGCAATGTTTGAATTTGTCACCAATAAAATTATCTATTGTAGTGAATGTAATGTAATAGATGGACATTTATACGAGTGATCATACACACTCTCATATGCTAGGTGTATTTCAAAATTGCAGTAAGGACATACACTTTAAGAAACTCATTCATAGACATGCAGAGTATATCAAAAGAGACAACCTTGGCTAAAAGAATACACCTAGCGTATCTATCAATGAATTTCACCATCAGCTAATCGCAAACTAATTAATCATATCAAATGCAATCTCATTCTTTTAGCACAAAATTGATATCAAGTCATACCCATTAACAATGAGACAATACAGGTTTTTGTTAATGACAGCTAATTACTTTACTTTACTTATAGGTCGAAACAGAACTGATATCAAGTGTTACGAAAAATTGAAAAAAAAAAATCTCATAAGCTGATATGCATGCCTCTAATGATAATTGTAGACAAAGACGAAACTGTAAAGCAGTCGCGAAGTTCTGCAAAATTAGTCGTCAATTTTCTTCTGTATAGCCCACTGACTAAGACAAATTATGATGCAAGGTGTTGACATTTGCACATGTTGGATGTGAGCATACCTAAGTACAACGAGATGGAAGGACTGAGATTCTTCAAGAGCATTATTGGTGCAATGGACCTGTTGTTGCAGCCATTTGGCAAACACAAAAGGCCACAAGTACAGGCCTTCGACAGATAGGCATGCTGGCATGGGATTGGGCGTGGGTCCCATATAAACCCATGCACGGACAACCATCCCGGTTGGCATGCAACAACCATGGATATGCTAGTTAAACTGGTCCAAGAGTTAACTGAAGATCAGAGAGACTTCTGGAAAGTGTTGATTCGGAAAAAAAGAAACAAAATTAAGCTGACAATTTCTCCTCTGTTGTTTGTGTACCTCCAAGGCATTTTCTTAAACAATGTGCAAAATGGTTTCAAAACTTCACCTAAAGCCAGATCCTAACAAAGTAGCTTCATATTTAACGTAGATCCATTGGTAGGCCAATTTTATGTTTGCTTAATTAATAAATAATTATGATAGTTGAAATCTAATTGAGAATCAAGTTGAACTTTTAAGAGAAACACTGAAATTGAAGGAATAGTTTAGGTAGCATTCCTTTTGATATTGTCATTAGTTATTGAACAACAAAGCTTACAACAAGATCCTCTTTCTTTTCTCGTTTCCTTCGCTTTCTTTTGTAAAAACAGGCTTATTAAAACGGTGCTTGGTGCTTCTTCCACTTTACGGTTTCCTGTATATTTCATTTAGCGTAATTCAATGTAGCTAATGCATTCTATGGAAGAATACTTCAACCACAACAGCTTATGACGGCATTGTTACTAGCTAGTTCCCGTAGCAATATTATTGAATACTCCTCCTATCCATTACCGACTAGTTAAGATACACACAATGCATAATTCGAGCTTTTTATTTGAGTGCGTGATGACGTATCAAAAAGATTATATGGTTCCCCTTGGTTTCAAACATTTGCTATTTACAAAGTCGTTTCGAAGCACACTTTTTATCTTTTTCTTCCACCATAAATTTGTGTATGCAATGCCTGTATTATTTACGTCAATTTAGAAATATTCTCTAAGCCATAAGATCTAACCAGATAAGAGTAATTATTTTGATAGGTTTAAAAGTTTCTCAGTTTGTAAACTAAACGAGAAATTCAACATTTAAGACCCACAACTACCTTTAGTTCATGTTAGTTTCAGGAAAAAAATGAAGTTAATATCAAGAGCAAATTCACTACGTAACATTAAATACAAGAAAATTAGTAATTAACGATAGAAAATTACCGACGGAAATAAAACAGTAGCAAATTACTAATGGAAATCACGTTCTATACTTATTTATATAGTGCAATAGTGTTTTTTATATAGACTCATGGTATAGTTTGTATAAATTCATAATAGACTTTATATATTATTATGTTGTTGTTTGCACTCAATTGTGGTGTTAACAGTACATATTAAAGTAAAGATATTACTTATCTGTATGGTATGATGATATTTTTTTACATTGAATTATGGTATACTTTGTATAGAGAGTATTCTTTATAAGTTATGATGGTACTATTCATATGTATTAATAATATTCCTTTTATTCAATTAGATATAATGATAAATTGACTAGTGTAATCATATTTTAGATTAAACAGTTATTACGTAGATTAAAAGTTACCATTTCCACTATGTCACCTATTTTAGTTTAAATTATTTGATGAATTATCTTGTTCCTGTAGTATATATTAACTCATTGCCTCTTCCATTTGTTATATTTTGAGATGGATGTGACATGTCTATCCATTTTAGTGTTTAATTTAAGTTTTCTCTTACATTTTAGCCTTCTTATCCCTTCCACTCTCAAATACCCAACATTTTCCATTAACTTATCACATTATCTATTATCAAGTATCAAATACCTAACTATTTTCCATTCAAATACCTATTATTTCACAATTAATATTTGTGTTATCCCAATAGTTGACTATGATGGGCAAGTGAAATTCGAAGAGAAAAAAGTTCAGATAGAGTGAAAAATGTATTTATTAGGAATATTCTTAATAAAACTGAGATTATGATAAGAAATACAAAAAAAAAATACGCTTACCATTCTTTCTCTATTTTATGTCACTCCATTACTTTTGGTTCTTGCTTAACTTTAGATAAGGTTTTTATGATGTTAGGTCAACCAAAGAAAAAGTAAAAAAAAATGTATTATTTAAGGCTTTTATTTTACTTTATGTATTCTAGCATATAAATTTACTATTCACCTTTTATTTTTGTTATAGGTGCATAATTACTTTCTTTGTTTCATGATTTTACACCTTCCTATTTATATGTCTAATCTATCTTTTTTTATGTAGGGAGTTGTAGTGTTTCTTGACTCGTACAGATATTAAGATAATAATAATTTTACCTTATGTGAGATACTCTAATGATTGTTATTTCTCTATTATTTATTAACTACTTATGAGTGCTTCAATCTTATCTTGTTTCTTTATTCTTATATGTATATGGTTTTGGACAAGGTTGGAAGGTGATCTTTATATATATTTAGACAGATTGGTTAGGGCATCACATGTTATGAATTATGTTACTTAGAATCCATATGATCAATATGCCATCATAAAAACAAACTCTTCTTGAAGTTTTTGTCAAATGGTTATATGTCCTTATTTTAACTTCTATGAGTGAAATTCCTAATTGTTGACAGGCCATTGTGATTAGTTCAAGTCTTCATTTAAATGCCTATATATGAATGTCGGTCTGAGTATTGTGTGTTTGAGTTTGTTTGTTATTTGAGTTTGTGTGTTATAAATGACACATATACTCATCAAAATCCCTATTGTACACTAAAATGACATCAAAATACAAAACAATAAACTTCTAATGAATGCATGTGAAATATGAGTAATTAATCTTATAAAAGTGCTTGGTGTATTTGTGATTGTAAATGGCATTTTTAATCTAATTTTTTAGCTCTTTACCTTATTAACATTTTCAAAATATGTTATCTATTACCAAATTGGCAGGAGGATCTCATTATTTTTTAATTATAATCAAATTTTTGCTAGATATAGAACCTAAAAAGTTGGAATATAATTGGTTTGGATAGAACAATGTAAGGCTTATATCACTTGAATACAAGTCCTACCATTCTAAAGTCATCATCACCCCTCACTTAACCATCAAAACTGAATCTAAAAGATCTCTTGCTTTCTTTGATTTTATGAAATAACATTAAATCAGCCCAATTTATGAAATTATATAATGGAATTGCCTTAATTCGTGTATTGAACCTAATACATTGTTATATCCATTGATGCATTGAAATTGATGCAATCTTCTTACACAGATGTAAACTAAATGCTGAAGAAAAATATGGACAAACACTTATCTTTATCATCTATTAATTTCTTGCATATTGTTTTCATATATGCAACACATATTGGCAATGATTTGGATATTGCCATTAATGCATTGAAGACTAGATTGGTAATTGTATTTTATTTATTTATATTAGCATTAGTGCATGGAATAATAGTTTAGATAATGAATTGGAGTTGAATATCTTTTTCTTCATTGTTTCTAATCCTTCCATTAAATAAACATTGGTGGTGTTATTGCATTTCAATAGCAGTAAGGGAGATTATGATAGTCGACTCTAATCATAAGGAAAATGACATAATGAACTTGTTTGGAGCACTAATGAAGCATGTTATTTGAACTATATGTCATAATATAAATTCCATTACATTATGCCTAACATAACAAAATATTGGTTAGAGATTATAAGCATATGTCTTATACTCTTATAGCAAGTTTTGGTTTCTGTTAGTATGGAATACAATGATAAAGTTTTGTGATCCATTTATTCTATCACTTATGTGAGAGAATTCCCAAGGCAACAAAAGAAGTAACAAAATCAAGTGACATACTTGAGACTAAAGTGTAAACCAACCTTAGGATCTTGTGTGAGAATACTTATAATTAACGAACTTAGTTTTAGGCTTCTTGTATTGAATGTCTTTTGTTCCGAATTATCTATGAATCAAGTGGGTGACTCGGATTTAGAAAAGAAGGGAACACTTAGGAACATTGGGTTCGACTTGCTTAAGTGAAGTATTTCCTACATCAATCCACCGTTACAATTTTATTTTTAGTGTCCAATCCAATTGAAATCTAATACCTTAACCGATTTATGTCATTTGATTAAATCTAGTAGTTTTAATTCATACCTTGCATTTTTCATATTTCCTTGATTTGCTTGCTTTAATTTATTTTATTTTTAAATCAATCAATTCTTGATCGTCCAAGTAATTTTTTATCGTTTAATTTAATTGTCTTGTGCGTTGGAATTCCCTTGGGTACGATATTCGGTTCATAACATTTTATATTACTTATCGACGGGGTGTGTTTGCCTCTAATTGGTCTAGATAGAATGTAATTTATCTTGTTTTGTTTAGACAACAACATAATCCTAAAAGAACATACAATTTCCTTTCTTCATTATATGTGCAATCATCTGTAACTAAAAATACATTCCAAAAGTACTTTTTCTTCTATCTGTTGGCCTTGGTCCCTGCAGATGTTCCCTATACCTCACTCCTATTACTTGGACCTACATAGATTAACACCCATGCTAAGCTTAAAAGCTTAGTGGAGAAAACACTTAGTTTGGATGACCACTCTTAACAGTCATTTGCCAAGCACACATATTTAAAATACCACAACTCATATAACATAAATTTACATTTATAAACTAAACATTGATATTCAGTGCTTATACAAACAATGATGGCATACTTAAGCAAAGTAAATAGTGAAAATATGCTTCATCATATTAACCATATATTGAAAATGCACATTTATAAGCTAAATATTGATATGATACAAATTATCTATATAATTGCACATCATTATAATTCATCATTACAACCAATACAAATGCTCATCAATACCAATTATTAATATTGTCATACTATATTTCTTATTTATGATTGTTAAGTTTCCTTTCTGTGTTAAGCTTCCACATTTTCTGTGGGTGTGGATAATGGGTGTTATGGATATCCGAAGATATCAAACTGTGGTTACCCAAAGGTATCAAACTGTGAATACCTAAAGGTATCAAAGTGTGGATACCTGAAGGGATCAAACTATGGATACTCGAAGGTATCAAACTATGGACACCGATGGTGTCAAACTGTAGCAGCTACATTGTAATCTTATAACCAGGCCTATTTATCCACAATCAAGACAATATACTAGGCAGTATAACATTTTCTCTAACCATTAGCAAATTTCACAATTCATATATTAACAAATCATATGATATACATATCAAGTCATAAAATCTATATTTGTGTTCATACATGCAAGTCAAAACTAATCACCATTAGAAGTCAAAATCACACTTGTATAATCATACTACACACATATGAGTAATACATTCGCGAACAAATCATTTATTTACATGTAAGTTTTCCTTGGAACGCATTATGCTCAATATTAAATTCCAATATTCAATGACCGAATTTATATATGGTAAGTCCTATTTCATTTAGTTTTAGGTGTTTGAAAATTTTCATACACATTCATAAAGGTTCGGATAAGATGTGATAGAAATGAAAATAAAACCAATGTCATGGTTGTGATAGACACACTCTCTCCATTCATACCGCTACTTGTTCCTTAATATGCACATAGAAAAAGTCAGAACTAGGTTTTGAGGTCTTCTAGAAAATTTTTCGTCTATGTTTATAATTTCTATATCACTAACAATAAAACAATTTGGACTTCTAAATCATGAGATATAGGTAAAATATCACAAGCTTCTCCAAAATAGGGATAGCATCAGGTCACCTTTTCGATCTCAATTTTAAAGGACATAAAGTCAGAATTAAGTCAAAGACCCTTCTAGACATATTTAGCTCTATGTCTTAGGTTTCATATGCAACTGAAATCATACAATTTGGAGGTTAGTAGTCTGATTTATGACTCAATTAATGTGACTAACTCAAATAAGCCCTAGAGAGAATTTCTTTACACGATACTCTCTTGTCATATACAACCAAGTTCATGCAAAGTAATACTAAAATTGATAGAATCCAACCGTGATCTAATCATGAGCACAACGGAAAACAAAACCTTTTATAG
Organism: Erythroxylum cassinoides; assembly: GCA_027478405.1. NCBI lineage: Eukaryota > Viridiplantae > Streptophyta > Magnoliopsida > Malpighiales > Erythroxylaceae > Erythroxylum > Erythroxylum cassinoides. Next base: position 12,562,185 of record JANIPM010000009.1, read on the forward strand.
ATTTCTAGCAAATCTTGATAATTGATTAACTTAAATAAAACAAAAATACGAATTATAAAAAATTGTACCTTGTTCGTGTTCTGGTTGAAAATCCTTTGAAACTTTTTCGATTTGTCAACTATGAGATATTTAAATGTCCAGCATCCAATGGTATCCACAAAACAACTTCTCAACACTTTGAGAGAAAGAATGTAAGAGTGATAGCTCATTTTTCTTTTCTTCCTACTAATAGAAAAATCATTAAGGTAGTTTTATAATTTTATTAAAATTAATTTTCTTAATTATAATTAAAGTCATACATTAATTATAATTAACTTAATTTTAATAAAATCAAATATCTTATATTTGATCCCTAAAGTTTCTCGAACTTTATAATTAAGTCCAACTTAATTAAATTGATTTTTTTCACAAATTGCTCTTCGATGTATGACCCATTAGGTTTCTAATAATTGACAATGATTATTAATTATAATTCTAATTCACAATTAGAATTACATAAATCAAAACTCATTTTAATTTATCTTTAATTCTCTAATTAAATAATTCATAATCATAAATCGTGATTGACGTCTAGCAACATGTCATGATTGCCCAAATATCAGGAATATCAAAGTGATTGACCTAACTTGTCCATGCATGGCTATAATGTATAATTTATTCCTTTCGTCATTCAATATTCTAATTGGATAGGGTATGGATATAGTGTCTACTCTTATCATCTAATTATGTTCGTTCTTGCTAATTAGTAATTGATTTCTAATTGAAATTTGAAAACTCTTTTTCAAATACCAATTTTCTCTGGCCAAAGAATTTCCTAAATCATTACTAATCAAGAACAATATAATATTCACTCTAATCAAGAATAACAGAATATTCTCTCTAATTACTTTATAGTGACGAATCCTATATTGACTTACTCAACTATCTATAGATGGTTCATATTGTATCCAGTTACTACCGACTGAACTATCATAGGATGATTCATAAGTAGCATCAAAATATATTAATTCCCATACTAGATATCTTGGTAATCTCAAATCTGAGGATTAATTATACAACCATCATTATAAGATAATTTATAGACACATAAGTAATATTCTATTTGGGATTCTCATAATCGGGTTAGTTCGGTGACTTATTCTCTAATAATCACCCACACATTAGTTTAAGTATCTCTATTCTTTAATTTATAAGATTAATTACTTTCTTCATAAGAAAAAACATAATGTGTGCTAGTTTTATCGTTTCAACAATATCCAGTCTTGATGAAACTATAACTAGGAATATTTATGAATAATACATAAGTGTAAATTGAATCTCATAATTATGATCTCATCATAATTTCAATTACACAGTAATTATTCCAAGGATTTTATCTTTACGAATAATAATTAAATAGTTAACAAATACATAAGATAAAGAATGCCTTTTATTAATTAATAATAATGTCATACAAATATTTACAATCAAAATAAATTGATTGCAAAGGCATAAATTGACAATTTGAAACTAGATTTATTATAATGAGTTGTATGAATCAAGGTCTACATGTCTTAGTCTAAGTCTAGGTTAAAGCATTTGAAATTATATTTATTATAATGAGTTGGAGATACAATATGAGCCAAGGTAATACGTTTTCTTTTGACAAACCTACAAAATTAAAAGTTAAAGTCTCCGAGAATTTAATTAACAAAATTAAAAGAGAAAATATAATATTGAGCAAAGAGTGTGTATGAAAAGAATCCACATTGTTAGAAATAATGATTACTTTTCATATTCTTGAAAATAATGATCGCTTTTTATACTAATTTATAATGATGCTACTTGTCTTCATCTATGTAATATTGAAAAATTATAAAATATTTATTTATGTTGCCCCGAAATCATAGGTCCAAAAATTAATTTATATTATGTGAATTGGTCTTTATAATATAATATTCAAATGTTATTATTTAAATTAGTATTGAATAAACTATTAAAAATACATAAGATTTTATTGCGCATATATTTTAAATAATTTCTTTAATAAATTAACAATTTTAATTGACTTAACAAATAAATAATAAACCTTTTATTGTTATTAAAAATTACCTTCTGTTTTATATTTAAAAGAATATATTTTACTTTTTAGGAAAATGAAAATAACTTTAGCTTATTTTACTTTGTTCCTATTATAATTTTTTTATCATGTTATATCGAATCTTTTCCGCTTATTGATAAAAACCCTACATAAATATCTTATTTTATGTGCCCACGTGCATCACAAGAAAAAGAGAGCATCTAAGCCTAACTATATGCCGACTTGCTGGATAAATGAACAAACCCTATAAAGTGATTAGACTTTTTAACGAAACGATGAAAAGATGATTAAGCAAATGTATTATTATAATATACTAATCTCTTCTCAAGGCATTGTTTACGGTTTTTTTATTTTCAGTGTGCAACTAATCATCATACTTGGAGCCGAAAGGCCTAACTTAATAGCTGTCCACCGTATTTGATAATCACTACTAGTTGACTTATAATAATTATTTATAATAATTATCTATCTTGTTGTAAAGATATAAAATCAATTAAGTTAATCTTATATGATAAAACGATTACTTAATATAGTATTAAAATTTTTGTGATTAAGTGGTTGTGAGTTCAAATCTTACCACTCACTTATTATTCAGTACAAGGTAGGATGAGTCTGTGCAAGTTTTAAATTCAAAAACTTTCATTTAAAGGAGTGTGTTAGTGAATATATAAAATTAACTAAGATTAACTAAGTTGGTCTCATACAACAATTTAAACTATTGTAATGAAACGATTACCTAACACTCAATCTCTTTTTCAAGGAGCCGAGGAGAAGCTTTGAGTAATGAAAATTGAACACCACATATCAGTCTCACGATGGAACATGGTCCAAATGCTAACGTAGAGAGGTAGAGATGTAAAGTCCATTTCTTGGCTTGGCTTTGTCTCGTAGATATAGAGCTTTTAAAGGCAATAGCATATTCTTGTGCTTGCGATACCTCACTTTCTGTCCGACTGTGTAGCCATGCATGCTTCACGGGATGGACCCAGAAAACCAAATTAGAGATATTTGTATGTCTTTTTAGTTAAGGCATTCATATTCAAGGAGGACCAATTACATCTCAAAAGTATATTTAATCTTTCAAACTTTATGTTTTACCAAATAAGCCTTGAACTTATTGGTAAGCTCGTGGGCTGAACGTGTCAATATTACGAGGAAGGGAGAGTAGGGTATTTTTGGAAAATAAAGTGAGTAAACCGAGGCGAAATACGAGGGGGCACAGCGCAAAAGACGCAGGCCATCCTCCTGCCATCAGCATCTTCTTTCTTTTCCACCGCCATCGTCTGCTTCACGCTCTCTCCTTCCCCTTTTTTGTTTTTATTTCCGTTATACGACAAAGATAATTATATAGTTTATTTAATCCTGTTGTTAAAAATTCATTTTTCAATAAAAAATTAGCATATAATAATATTGGTTAAAATGAAAATATAAATCAAGAACATTCATACTTATAATAGAATTATATGTAACATAAAAGGAGCGGGGAGAATGAATGAAAATTAAAATTATTGACTTTGTGATTAAAGGAATCAACAGTTAAAGCAATGAAAAGAGCATCCCAACTTTATGGTTTTTGGACTCATTAAGTACGTTGCTAAGAAGATAAAAGAGTAGTTGATAAAACGCGCTCAAGCAGAGGGTGGGGACAATGTTCTGCGTATAAAGTCTGTAAAAAAGAACAAAGGGGTGACAAGACTGGAGATTATAAAGGAGTGGAAGGAGTAACGACTGGTTGCTGTTGCTGTTACTGTTACTGCTGCTGCTGTGTCTGTGACTCACTGAGTCCCAACAACTAACAACACGCCCATGATATTTGCTGCCAAGCCAAAGTCCCCGCGACCCCACTTCCATTGACAACTCTCTCTCTCTCTCTCAAATTTTATTGCTTTTTTTCATCTTCAATGAGCCTCCCTGTGCTGTATCTGTTCTGATGTATCAACTCACCTGACCAAACATTACTGAAAGGAAAAGAGTCTACCCTACTGAATATTTGGCCCTTTCTTTTGGAGCATGTCTGATGGTTAGTTAAAGTTAAAAAGTTTGATAAGAACGGTCAAAACCTTTAGCTTTTGGTGGATGAAGCTATTCAAAGTGATGATGGCAATTAGAATTTAGATTAGAGAAATGGTCAATTTAGATGTTTTCTATGAAACCTTAGTGAATTACAAGTTTCATGACTTGTTTTTTATTCTTGATTCTGCTTGCCTAGTAAAGGAAGTGGTAAAGAAAGAAAAATGAGTTCTTTTACTTGGTCCAAGTAAAATTCCCTTTTTGTCTGGGTGGAGAAGAGAAGGCCCATCAAGCACAGTTAAAAGGATATTTACTAATTTTTCTATGATGAAATTTGTGATAAAATTAGATAAGGTGGGAAAAGGAAAAGTAAAGCTAAGACAAAGAAAGCAACAGAGACAGAGGAAGTGTGGGGAAGGGTGTGGCGCGTTTATGTACCTTCTTTGCTTGTCCCCTCCACCCAACACAACAGTCTCTTCCCTTCCTACTCTCCAAAGTCATGTCCAAGTCCAAAAGCCACCAAACCTCATTGGCCTTTTTGCCTTTTGTTTCTGTGTTTCCTGTTCAATTGTCTCTGTCTGCTGGTTCTGCTCCCTCTTCTCGCTACCTGCAAATGGGGGAGGAATCATACTTTGAATTTCTTGTTATTATTTGATACCTCTTTTTTCTTTCTAGCATCATCTTTTAGCTTTTTGTGGGTATCCCTTCTCTAAACATGGCCTTCTTGTTTTTTTCTTTTCATCTTCTTGCACCACTGTCCTTTTTTTAGCTTTTAATGGGTACCCTTTCATAGAATATGATCTTTTAACCTATTATTTGACCTCATTCCTTACTGTGGCTACCCTTCCTTGTCTCTTGATTACTCTCGCATTCTTTCATGCCTCTTCTACTTTCTTTCTTTATTAATTCCTTGATATTTTTTGATTTGGTTATGCGGCTGTACTTACATTATTAAGCAAATAGTCCCGTACATACAATACAATCCTGGGTGGGTGTTCATGGAAATTGATCTGAACCATGCAGTGACTGAGGCGGAGAAGAGTGCATTTTGTAATAATGGCAACTCTTCATCTTCTTCATGTTCTTCAAATTCATCTCAATCTCCACTTTCCTCTTCAATTTACTCGGAGCTTTGGCATGCCTGTGCCGGTCCTCTCACTTCCCTGCCAAAGAAAGGAAATGTTGTTGTGTACTTCCCTCAAGGCCACTTGGAACAGCTTGTATCTTACTCTCCTTTCTCCACTATGGAGCTTTCCACCTTTGATCTCCAGCCCCAAATCTTTTGTAAAGTTGTGAGCTTGCAACTGCTTGTAAGTTATCAACCCATAATCTTTTGAATTCCTTTCCTCCATTATTTATGTTAGTCCACTTCCTAAAAGTTCATTACTTTATGCGTTTTGCTTCATCAAGGTTCACTATTTTTATCTGATTCTAATCTCTTGATCCAGGCTAATAAGGATAATGACGAGGTCTACACTATGCTTACTTTACTTCCTCAGCCAGAGGTATATTTGGTGTGAAGTAGTGCCACAGCCCATTTGCTTCTTTTCTTGATCGCTTTCGAGTTTTACTTACTCTTCAAGAAGCAAAATTTAGTCTTTTCCACATATTAAGAAGATGGATATAACATTCTTTTCGGCTCGAGTCTTATTGACATAGGTCCAGAAAATGTTGAATTATTCTCTCATCTTTTCTATTTTTTGCGTTCTCGTTTCACTCTAGGGTAGAGTTCACATTCCGTGGTTTGATGATGACGATGGTGTTAATTCTTTAATTTGTCTTTCACCAACATTCTGGGTATCTCTGTAGTTGGCAGGACGACTTTTGGACGGGCAAGAGCTTGGAGAGTTGGCTGTGGATGAGGAGAGTGGTGGCGGTTCGCTAACAAAATCAACCCCTCACATGTTCTGCAAAACACTTACAGCTTCTGATACGAGCACCCATGGAGGGTTCTCTGTTCCTCGTAGAGCTGCCGAGGACTGTTTCCCCCCTTTGGTATCTTTCTATACTCTTGATACTTGCTTTGTTGTTAGAGAGTCTAATCCTATCGACAGAATCATAATTTATTATGATGATATATATTTGTTTATTCGTAGGATTATAGTCAGCAGAGGCCTTCTCAAGACCTTGTGGCCAAAGATCTGCATGGTGTTGAATGGAGGTTTCGCCATATTTATAGAGGTAAATATCGATCTGGGACAAAATTCGGCTTCGATTAAGGTGAGATATGACATGGAGTAAAGATTTTTTTTTCCAGGTCAACCAAGAAGACATCTGCTGACTACGGGATGGAGTATCTTTGTCGGTCAAAAAAATCTTGTTTCAGGGGATGCTGTGCTATTTTTAAGGTATGCATTTGAGACAAAAACCTGAACCAGCTAAGGTTCAGTCAACTTTTAATTCATTAATTAGTCGATTAGAAAGATCTCAGCTAAAATCAGTGGAGTCATCACCTGCAGAATTAAAATTTGAAATGGAGAAACTTCAGATCTCATTAGATTCTGAAATATACTATACATAAGTGAAATAAGCAGAGAAATGTACCCAAAAAAAAAGAATAATCAGCAGGGAAGTTTTAGCTGCTCTTGAGCAAAAGAAAAGGAATCTGATGATATCTGATGCCTTGCGAGCAATTGAAACAGGAAGTTAACAGCTGCACTCTTAATCGACATTATTTCCATTATATTCCATTTTGGATTCATTGTCTGTTTTCTTATGATCCTTGTAGAGGTGAAGATGGTGAGCTGAGGTTGGGGATAAGAAGAGCTGTTCGACCTAGAAATGGTCTTCCTGATTCGTTCATTGAGAAGCACAATTCTTATCCCAGTGTTCTCTCTCTAGTGGCTAATTCAATATCTACGAAGAGCACATTTCATGTTTTATACAATCCAAGGTAGTAATTACATGGATATGATCTTTCAGTTTTTTCATTTTGCTTATGCTATAAATAATAACTTTAAATTGCATTGGCTCTCTAATACTTCATCTGGTGAAATTTCTTCCTCGTGCTAAAATGTAATTTAGTCACTAGACATGCCATATAGTTGACTACTTCCATTTGGAGACTTTTGCCTTTGACGTGATGGCAGTATTATGCATGCAGAAACTTCTGGTCTTCTGTATGGAACCTCTATGTTACTTGACCTTTTGATGGATTTAGATTTACCCTAGTTTTGTTATCTCAACTTCTTATGGGGAAAGAGATGCTGATCCTAAGCTTCTACTCATTACCATGGTTTAATTGTGATATCAAAAACGCTCTTTGTAGCTAGCATCCTCCGACCTAGCAGCACTATTCCACAGTACCTAAAGTAATATTGTCCTAACAAATAAAGCTGCAAAGTTGCTGGGTTGTCAAATTTTTGATATAACTTTCCCTGATTCTGCTGTTCATGTTGCTGTAACATATGTAATGCAAGTGAGAACTTGCAATCCTATGCATCATTTCTTCTGGGTTTGTTAGACTATCTATAACTACTTGTATCATTTTAATTGTTAGAAGAGTTGCTTGTACTTATCGGATTTGATTGAAGTGTTGCATGTAGAGAGTGAATATGTTTGTTTTAAGTGGTTTAAGAATTATAAATGTGTATGTCGTCTTTAAACATACATGAGCCTGCTTAAAAGCTATGTAATTATATGTAGATTTATGCCCAGTGTAATATGAAAAGAACTTCATTCAGGTATTTATATGTGGCATTATATATTATGTGATATGCATATACATCAGACAGAAAGATTATATTTTCTCTCCAAACTGTCAACAAAATGCTTAAATTTGCTGAAATGCAGGGCCCCTCATGCACAGTTTGTTGTACCCTTACAAAAGTATATCAAAAGCATAAGGAATCCTGTCTGTATTGGAACAAGATTCAAAATGAGATTTGCAATGGATGATTCACCAGGAAGAAGGTCTTGTAATATGTCTCTTTTCTGGAAAACGTAATATGCTTCCTATGATGGTTTTTTGGGAATGTAACTTTGCTTCAGGATTTTGCATCTGCAGTGGTGTTGTGGCTGCTATCGGAGACTTTGATCCATATAGATGGCCAAACTCAAAATGGAGAAGCTTGATGGTAAGATGGAAGTTTTGCTTTGTGGCTAATTTGATCTGGACAATTTTGTTTGTTGTAATTTTTATTCAATTTTGAACCCAATTGCTACACGCATCCTCCATGAATACTGGTGAACTAACTTTTATTCATATTGCACATTGTAAAGAAGTCTGTAGTTCCCAGCTCTGGATGCTTTACTAAGCATGGCTTTTATTTATTTACCAATACGGATAGGATGTTCTATCAACTTCTCATTTACCATCCTAAAGTGTAACCAGTCAAATTTCGACTTTACTCAAAACAGCTCATGAACTCGCAGGGTTGTGCTTGTTGGTTGCAAATTTTTGTGGTGCTGAAACTTGTTTAATTGTGAGCTTCATCTTTGTATAAATTAGCGGCCTAAGCTTTAAAACTTAAGCATTTCTGTAGTAGCTCGTGTTGTGGGCAGTTAAAATCTGTAGTTCATTTTTCACCTTCAGTATCATGTTTGATTGGCTTTCCTATGCCATTGAGCAGGTAAGATGGGATGAAGAAACTGTCAATGATCGTCAAGAAAGAGTCTCCCCTTGGGAAATTGATCCTTCAGTTTCAATCCCACCACTGAGTATTGAATCTCCCCAGAGGCTAAAGAAATTGCGGACTGGTCTGCGGACAATCCCACCTGATAACCACACAGCTGGTACAGTTCATTGCTCTAGAAGAGGAGTAACTCTTTGTATATTCCTAACTAACTAAATTGTGAATCCTTGCCGTCTGACTTTGATGCCTCAGGAAGGGGTGGATTTTTAGACTTTGAGGAGTCCATGAGATCCTCTAAGGTCTTGCAAGGTCAAGAAAATGTTGGTTTTGTGTCACCCTTATTTGGATATGACACTATAAACCGCCCACTAGATTTTGAGATGCGAACCCCAGCACATCAAAATCTCATTTCTACTGGAATGGTAAAGGAAAATATCAGAACAAAGGCTCACTCCATTACATACACAGGCTTTGCGGAATCTGAAAGGTTTCCGAGGGTCTTGCAAGGTCAAGAAATATGTCCATTGAGATCCTTGACAGGTAAAGGTGATCTCAATCTTAGTTCTCTGGGAAAATCTGATCTTGAATGTGGTTCATTGCACATGTATCAATTACCCAGATCCAATTTCTATTCACAAGCAGCAGCAAATGTGCGAAATGCATTTTTTCCTTATGGTGCTATGTACCATTCTGGCCAAAGCACCAAAACACATCCTTACACGACCACGTTCCCCAGAGAAAATGCTCAGTTCAGTCCATCTTCTATTCGGCAGAGTAATGTTGGGGGAGCTGAAGTTGGAAAGTTAAATCACATGAATGAGCAGCGGTCAGCAGAGGAAAATGCCATTTCCCCAGCTATGAGGATCAATTCAAGGACACAACCCGATGAATCTTTGAATGGGACTGCCACTGGCTGCAAACTGTTTGGGTTCTCTTTGAATGCGGAGTCACCAACACCAAGTTCTCAAAACTCTGGTAAGAGGAGTTGTACCAAGGTAAGCTGCATTAGAAGAAAAGCTGGAAAATGACTTGGCTTTTCTCAATTTATCTACTCATATTTACACAAAATTGTTTGTAGGTTCACAAGCAAGGCAGCTTGGTTGGTAGAGCCATTGATCTTTCAAGGCTGAATGGCTACAGTGAACTACTGAATGAGTTGGAACGACTATTTAGCATGGAAGGCCTTCTCCAAGATCCTCATAAAGGATGGCGAATCTTATACACGGACAGTGAGAACGATGTAATGGTTGTTGGTGATGATCCATGGCAGTAAGTCTTGGCCTTTAAAATCCGTTTTCTCATAAGTATCATACCAAATCCTACCAATCGAATTGCTTTTTCGAGAAATACGAGACATTCAAGCCATACAAGAGATTTATTCACCCAGGACATAAAGGGCATGATGACTTGACGTCATCCTCACCTTCCTCCAGCTTAAGTCTTGGCCTTTAAAATCTGATTTCTGAGATGACCTTTAGTTTATTGTATGATTATGCATGCATAAATCATGATATACTTGTAACCAATCTGTCCTTTCTATAAAAATAACATAGCCATTAGGTTGGCAAGCAGTACATATGATTTAAATGTCAGACTACTTTCTATAGATGTTACTGGGAAGAGACTAGGATCATCTCTACATGGATCTGGATTCTTTAGTATACAGTTGCAGACCTAATATGTCGAATATTCAGTTTTCAAATAGGTATATAATGCACCATACTGCAGTACAACGTTCTGCTGCAAATTATGCGAGACTTGAGCAATTAGAGAGGCTTATTTTGTGATTAATCTTTAAAAATTGGAATTATGATTCTCATTTCCAAGTCAATGTTCCTCATGGGTTACCTCTTCTGATGATAGTGAGTTCTGCAACGTTGTATCAAAGATCCATATATATACCCAAGAAGAAGTGGAGAAGATGACGATTGGCACAGCGGGTGATGATACTCAAAGCTGCCTAGATCAAGCACCTCTGATAATGGAAGCATCAAAGTCTTCCTCTGTGGGCCAGCCAGATTCTTCTCCGACTGTAGTAAGGGTTTGAGAATTAATAATTACTTTAAAAGAGTACTTTGGTTGTATGTTTGTTTGCACAACGTGTTACCAAACCTTGATCGTGTGAATGTTTCGTCAGTTGACTTGTGAGTTCATAATTCTGTCACTATATTATCTGTGGAACAAAGTGACAGCTTAGAAGCTGTTTCAAGGTTAGCAACTAAAGTTTGTGGAGTGCATCATTGATCAACTGCATTCCAGGCACTCGCAACTAAAGATGTGGCTGGCTTTTCTTGTATTTAGAGAACTAACTATTGTTTTTTCAGGAAGTTTACTTTGATGAATGGAACAAAACATCCTTTCTAGTTGTTCTTCGTCAGGAACATCGGCAAAATTGTAGGATTCAGAAAGTGTGTTTGATATAATACATGGTAGTTAGAAGGCAAAGGTTAAATTTGTAGGATTAGGAGGAGATTTGTCTAGCTTAAAGTGCAAAAAGTTTTGAGTGCTTATCTATACTATACATCAACAACAATATTTTAGTACAAAACATGGGGTCTTGCGAAGTTTAAAAATGTGTAACCTTATCTCTAATTGATAAAGGACAAAATAAGTCAAAGAAAACAAGTAAATTCATAAAACAAACAAAGTTATTATAAAAAAATATTTAGGTTAAATAATTAAGAGGAAAGTATTTTATATTAAATGTTTAGCCTAAATATAAGGCATAAGATTTAAAGGAAAAAAATTTAAGACTTATGAGAAAGAGAATGATCTTTTTATGTCGGCTCGTTAAAGTTTTCTATTGAATGTTACATCTTTGGTAATTTTTAGCAAATTCACCAATACTGCCGTCCAAACAACCACTGCCACCGCTACAACTGTGGCAACTTTTCTCTTCTCCATCTCTCTGTCAAAAAGGTAAAAGTGTTTTCAACTGTCCTTGATCAGTTTTGTTCTTTGTGATATGGAAAACCATCTCCTAGAATTTCGAAAGAGCTTGGACCCTCAGATTACCGTAAAGATCTGGTTTCTGGGTTAGCAAGAGCTACCACCGACAAAACTGTATATGTCTTCATTGTCAATGTTGGATCCCGTTTTCGGAACCCAACTCTTGCGAAAGCCATCATAATTAACTTGAGCGTGCATATCATCATGAAGGGTTATTGCATTAAACCTCAATAGTCATCAAAATTTTTTTTCTTTGGGGCCCATAATAGACGTTATCAATTCATCTTTATTAGAATAACATCCCAAAAATTCACTTACAACTTGTTCCATGGTGTGCC
>JANIPM010000009.1:12574235-12590874 GCA_027478405.1 Erythroxylum cassinoides
TTAAGTCCAACTTAATTAAATTGATTTTTTTTCACAAGTTGTTTTTTAATGTGTGACCCATTAGGTTCCTAATATATTGGCAATGACCATAAATTAGAATTAGAATTAGAATTAGAATTAGATAAATTAAAACTCCTTTTAATTTATCTTTAATTATCCAATTAAATAATTTGTAATCATAGGTCAAGATTGACGTTTAGCAACATGTCATGACCACCCAAATATCAAGAATGTCAAAGTGGTTTGACTTAACCTATTCAGGCATGGTTATAATGTATAATTTAATTCTTTCGTCATCTAATATTGTAATTGGATAGAGTATGAACATAGTGTCTACTCTTTTAGTCCAATCATCTTTCTTCTTGCTAATTAGTAATTGATTTATAATTGATATTTGAAAATATCTTTTCAAATGTCAATTCACTCTGATTAGAGAATTTCATAAATTACTAATAATTAAGAACAGTGAAGAGTTTCAAGAAGATATTTATAAAATAAATGCACGTGTTACACATGACGAGAACGAACCTTTGAATGATCCAAATAATGAATATGTTGAAATTTTTACTAGAGAAGCTGAGGAGGGCGAGAGATCTGAAGAGGGGCCTGAGTTTGATTTTAATTCTTCAGAAAAAGATGATGATGATGATGATTTTGATTTACAATTAAGTGATCATGATAACGATTAATTTATATTTGTAATAGAATATTATATAAATAAATCTATTATTGCATCAATAATATATTGTTATATATTTAATTTATATTGTTCTATTACTGGAATATTCAATAAAATGTGAATTTCAAGTTAAAAAACATGCCAATAAAAAGAAAATAGGATATGATGCGGTCAAGGTTAAGGTAATTACCACGATTTGGAGCTAGTTACGTTTTAGGTGAAGCATCACATGATGCAGCTGCTACAAAATCAGGTGTTATACCTCCAAATACTACACATCCAAATGAGGTTTCACCTTCTGTACCTGTGCTATACCATCCAACAGCCCTACACAATCTACCACCCCTATACCAACAAAGATATCAGTGGTAAACGTTACAAATGAAGAAGGCGACTTCTAGCCTAGAGCTAAGGGAGTAGATGAAAGAATGTACATCACAATAGTCAACAATCTATGAGTTAAAATACATGCAAGATAACACAATAGGTTTATACTGAAGTTATAGGTTTTAATTTGAAAATGATCTAAATTTGCTTATATATTAAGTTGATTTTGTTTAGAACGTACTCAAGAAAAATGATATCCAAGTTCAAGGAGAAGATTAATCTTGAGGGTTATATATGGAAGAATGTCTCTTAGGAGAAAAAGAATTTTTATTATCAAGAGTTTGAGGTACAACAAGTATATTCTTTTGTATATTTTTATCTAATTAATTTTATACATTAATTGGATAAATATTGTAGGTTATAAGTACTTATAGTATGTTTTTTTTACAGAAACAATTTTTTTAAGATTCCAAATTTGATGCGGTAATTTATAAAGTATAGGAGAGACGAGCTCGTACAATTTATAGAGACTTTCTTGGTGCGCTACACAAGATTAGTGTATGATCTCTATATGTATTTGAAGAAATATGGAGTTGTTGGCAGCAGTATTGGACATTACCTGAGGCAATGTCTATTTCAGAACGTAATTCTTCCAACAGACGCGAAGGACTAGGGAAGAGAGTCCTCTCATACATACTGGAGGATCTATTGCCTACCAGGAGCATGCAAAGAAACTTATAAGTATATACACTTTACATTTATATTCTAATTTTTTCAGTTGATGTATTTCAATTTAATTTAATGTGTAAATTTTGGAATGAAAATATATGTTTATTATGGAGAATGATAATGTTATAAATATCTGGTGTCATATGTGGCTATGTTTTTTAGTTACTTTCTATGTTCAACAGGGGATAAATATAATAAAAATAGAGAAAACTCTTCCGAAATTTTTTAAAATTGTAATTCACTTATAACATTTTATTCTGATATGGGAAAAGTCTATGGGTAGAAAGCTTACACCTCGTCATCTCTTTTTGCAGACCCATACTAAGAAGAATGATAGTGTGACCTTCGTCAACACCCGATGTAAGAAACTTAGTGTATGTGAAATTTATGCTTTAATATTAAAATAATTATCACTTATTAACTTAAACATTGTCTCCTGATATGACTAAATACAAGAAAGCATTGAACAACAACTTCAGCACTCTGAAGCTATTGATGAGAGTTAGGCATATCTTAATGCATCGGGTGGTAGGGACCGTCGTGGAAGAATATTCGGCTTAGGTTTATTTGCGAACACATGATATTCACAATCTTCCAGGTCCAGTGCAACTGCATCTAGTAGGCAGTCATCATCTAATAAGAGAATCGTTCAACTTGAGAATACAGTACAAATGTTGGCAACTCAGTTGCAATGGTCGATAGAGTACACAACCCAACTCTATAATGAAATGGATGAGTTGAAAGGGAGGGGCAACACCTCATCGCACCAGTTAGACCATCCGCCTTCACCATCTGCATAGCTTAGTTTTGCTAATCTCAAGTCATTTTGTATGAATAACATATTTATTATTGTAGATAATAATCATTTTATTATCAATTAAGATAATTTTTACTTTATATTATCATTCAAATTAGTGTTTAGAAAACTTAAATGTAGACAAAATTCAATATATTATCACCAGATAACTGTAAAAATTAAATATCAATTATAAGATTACCAATCAAAATTAAATTTACAACTTAAATGTATGAAAAATTAAAAAAACATAAATGTTGGTTGGTAATCTTATAATTGATATTTAATTTATACGGAATTATCATATTCGTTGGTAAATTTAGTACTAAATTTATCGACGGAATAAGAACATTATGTCAGTAAATAATTTATTGAGAAAAACTTACTGTCGCTAAATTTTCCGATTAAACTTCAACAACTTGACTGTCGCTAAATTTACTAACATATATATAATACCTGTCGCTAAATTTACCGATAGAATACAACTTACTGTCACTAAATGTTCCGACGGTTTTTAATACTTTGTCCATCAGTAATATTTACTGTGGGGGGAAAAATGATCGTCAGTAAATTACCGAGGGAATATTTCTATTCTGTCGCTAAAGATTATCAACTGTTGTTTCTCCAATGACTCATGCGGTTTGTAATTTCCATTGACAAATTCGCTTACCAACAAAAAAACCTTCACATTTCGTCACTAAACACCTTTTTTTTTTGTAGTGTAAGAGTGCACTCAAAGCTCTAATAATAATTATTAGCTAACGAAAGAAGAAGGGCGGATGAAGTTTAACATTATAAGGGTAAGGTTAAAAACATCAAAAAAATAATTGCCTTTCACCTGAAGAGTTCGTTTCACATTTCCCTCACTTGATCTTTCGTAAGTCATCAAAAGTATATAGACATTAATCGATATTGAAGGTATTCACACATGCATGGACCCATCTCGGCGGACAGTAAACAGTTTGATATGTCATCAAGATACCCTCCTTCCACTTAACAAAAGAAAAAGTGTGTTAATGAGTGCTTTAATTTTGACGATTAACACAATCACTTTTTTTTTAATGGGTTGTGGATAGAAAAGAATTCATAGAATCACTTTAACAAAACTTGTCTTGTAAGTATTGTTAAAGCGTATATGACGGCAAATCACTTCTTTAAAGGGACTAATTAAGGAAGGTTTCAAGAACCTTCATCATTAGATTCGATTCGATTTCTCAGATAATGTTTGACTTTGTATTTCTCTCCTCCAATCGGGACTTGCTAAGTCTGATAATCCTTCAACCTCGCCTTTGATTCGTCCATTAATGCTATCATTCCTCTCTACGCGTCGAATTTTGCACTTGTTTTATTTAAAAAGATAATAAATATGTTTTACTATTGGATGGGATGACTTGTTAAAGATGGTAGAAAAAGAACGAGGAAACGTATCTCAACTCTCAACAGAGCGCATTATGCGTCGTCACAGAGTGCCAGGTGTGATATTAATGGATTGCACCAAATGTACACCCAGGTCAGCCAGATGGATGGCTCTTTGAAATCCGTTCCAGGAGGTAACGCTACCAGAAGAGCACCGGATCGCAGTCTCTTCAACCTACGCGTCATGCCAGCTGTTTAGGCCATAGATTCCGTGATTGCGTACATGTTGGACTATGGGGTCCCATGCATCCCCATCTGAAGTCACTATTTCTATCTTCACTGCTTTGATTGTGTACACATGCTTGATTAGAGCCAATGGGTGATTTTGAGAACATTAGTTTGATAAGTCAGTAGTCTTATTATAAGTGACAAATTAAGATTAACAGGGTAATCTCTGTAACTGTAAGCCAAGCCAAATGTACATGCCTTTCTTCTTCTTTTTTTCTACTTACCCCTCTGCTTTTTTTTAGTATAATTAAAAAAAAAAAGAAAGAAAACAAGAGAGGAAATTTTTGATGAGAACGTGACATTCTGGTGGGGAGGAAAACCTGTGCCCATTAAAAGTGTGTGTGAGATAGACAACTTATTACGACACGGTTCCGGATTACATGAAAACAGAGAGATTTGAGTATATTCAGCTTCTTCTCAGTTCGGAGAGTCACTGTAAATAGAAGAACTAGAGAGAGAGAGAGAGAGAGGGAGGGAGGGAGAGAGCACAAAACAAAACAGAAGGGGAGATGTAAGCAAATGAAGTAGAGAAATTTTCAGTTTCTCACTCCCATTCCCTGTTCAAGTGTGCCCTGAGGATTTTAAGGTATAATAATCCAACAAAGTCTTCTCATCCGACGGCCCTGATTCACCCCACCGTCACATGGCCAAAACCGGCGCTTTTGATTCCGATCCACCGGTCATGGCGAAGGCCACGGAGTTGAAAAGAGAGCTTCAGAAGCTAGTGAGGACTATTGTCGACGTTGATGATTACCCCGTTGAAGCAATCGATCAGGCAAGAGAAACTCTACATGCTCTAAAGGAACTCAGGATGAGGAAGAGATCGCTGTCTTTGGAACTAAGGGAAGCGATGACATGTCCCGAGGAGTTTAAGTGTCCTTTGTCCAAGGAGTTGATGAGAGATCCTGTGATTTTGTCTACGGGTCAGGTTAGTTTCTAGATTTCTTTTCTTGTCGCTGTTTGGTTACTCAGAGAAGTCAGAGAAAATTCGTTGCTTCAATTGAAACAACCACAACTGTTCAAAATATACAGTCTTCTGTATTACTTTACTGTTGGCCTTCTGTAAGGTTTCAAATTTGGTTGTCTCAACTTAAAATTTACTTCTGAAAAACGATAACTTTTTCTCGATTTGGCGTTGCAGGGGCTTTGTTTTTTTTCTCACCCTGATTTTTTTCTCAGAAATCAAACAAGGTGAATGTGGTTTTTCGTGTGACAATGCTGTTAAAGACTTTTACTGGGTTTAGTTGGATTGGCTAAGTAGTGATTACCAGTCAAAAAGATTTGAAATCGAGTAGTTGGTGGAATTAAAGTGTTGGATGCTGCTTTGAAAGTCTCTCAAACATTGGGAAATGGCAATTGGTTTGACTGAATGAATTTGGCTTACCAAAACGCTTACCATATGAGTTTTCTTCCCACATTTTCTCCTTTTCCTTGTGTTTTTCGGAAGTACTGTCATGTTCACCGTTTTCAACGTCTATCTAAGTACAGGACCAGATTTTAACAGTTGCAATTCTTATAGTCCAGTTTTTCTCCTGGGTATTTGTATGTAGTTAGTTTAGTCATTCATTAGTCCTTTTTATATTTAATTTGGCTTTTCATTTGTTTGGTTTTATTGTGCAGACTTATGATAGACCATTTATCCAGAAATGGCTGAAAGCTGGCAATAGGACATGTCCTCTAACTCAACAAGTACTCTCACACACCGTCCTTATCCCCAATCACTTGGTGAGGGAGATGATATTTCAATGGTGCAAAATTCAGGGCTTAGAACTGCCAGATTCTGTCAACTATGTTAATGGGGAAGGGTTGACAGAAGCTGATCGAGATCATTTCTTATCACTGCTTCAAAAGATGTCTTCAGTGCTTCCTGAACAGAAAGAAGCTGCTAAAGAGCTCCGATTGTTGACAAAGAGGATGCCCTCATTCCGGGCGTTGTTTAGTGAGTCTGTTGATGCCATTCCACAATTACTGCGTCCACTCTCTGAAAGCAAGTCTGGAAGTGCAATTCATCCTGAGCTTCAAGAAGATGTGATTACGACCCTACTCAATCTTTCGATCCATGATAACAACAAAAAACTTGTTGCCGAAACGCCAGTTGTTATTCCACTTCTTGTGGAAACATTAAGGTCTGGGACAATTGAAGCAAGAACTAATGCTGCTGCTGCACTTTTCACATTATCTGCCCTTGATTCCAATAAGACACTTATTGGGAAATCTGGTGCACTAAGGCCACTGACTGAACTTTTGGAAGAGGGACATCCTTTGGCCATGAAAGATGCTGCTTCTGCAATTTTTAATCTTTGTATCTTGCACGAAAACAAGGCAAGAGCTGTGAGGGATGGTGCAGTTAAGGTAATTGTCGAGAAGATAATTATTGGTGCCCATGTGGATGAGTTATTGGCTATTCTTGCAATGCTTTCTAGTCATCAACATGCTGTTGAAGAAATAGGAGAACTTGGAGGTGTCCCTTGCTTGCTTCGCATTATCAGAGAGAGCACTTGCGAGCGTAGTAAGGAAAATTGCATTGCTATTCTTCATACAATCTGTTTTAATGATCGGAACATGTGGAAGGTTATTAGGGAAGAGGAGAGTGTTTATGAAACAATCTCAAAGCTGGCTCGAGATGGAACTTCCAGGGCCAAGAGGAAGGCCAACGGCATTCTTGAACGACTGAATAAGGGAATTAATCTTACTCATACTGCATGATGAGATGAGTTGTGTACTATCATCAAGTTCAGCAATAGCATTATGTAAATTCTGCATCTGTTTCCTGCTCTGTGATCGCCCATTGGTGGAACTCCAGCATTTGAGCAGTCTCCATCGTCCATCCTTTTACCTCCGGGGAATTTTCTTTTTCAGGTTCATGAGTTAGTAGTCTTTGTGAATAAATACACCATGATCTCGGTACAGAATTTACTCCTCTCGTCTTGTTCATTAGTTCTTTCGGGTATATGCCTTTCTCTCCTATAATGTTTCTGGAATTTTATAGTAACAATTTTGTCTTACCTAATAGTTTTATTTGGCATCATTTTCTGGTCCCCTACAGAACATTTGTAGAAATTTTAATCCCATGTTCTACCTTTCCACGTTCCACACTGCCTGTGGCATCCCACTCATTTTCAGTTGGACCCGCATGGCAACTTTTTGTAGCTTCGTCTGGAGAGGCTCCATTTACTTAACCCCCATGACCTTTGTCGTTTTGGATAAAAACTCAAGTTTCCTTGGAAGGACAATTTTTAGATCTTCCTTTCTCCGATCCAGAGATTACTTTCACCTTATATACTTTTCGTACTGGTCATGATAAGTAAGTGGTATAGAGATGGTTTGATTGATATGCAATGGGAATATCGTGCCCATATTGAATGGAGCAGTAACCTCTGGTGTTGTGGTCCAACAGAGGATTCCTACCTGCCCTTTTGGAGTAGTCTCTTTGGAATAGTTATTGCCACCAAACACTGTATGCTTCCTTTTAGCAGTTGAAGTTGTCCATGCCAATTAAAGGTATAGCTAAAGCTTAGCTCCGTCGATCACTTTCTGCTGTACGGCTATAAATGTTGTTGAACTGCATAGTGTAAAAAGTCAGGAAGTTTGCACCGTAAGGTAATAACTTCTTTAATCTTGGATATTTATTCGTGTTAATGAACTTGAGAGGGTATTGTAACAAAATCAACATTGAGAGTATAATTATGATAAATAAAGCATATTATTTAAGGTGTAGTTGAGAGTATAATTATGATAAATAAAGCATATTATTGAAGGTGTAGTTGCGTTTACATTCATCATCAATGTATGTTTAGGGGAAGAGATCCGTTACAAGTTGCATATAAACGAACGCAGGGAATGTAGAATTGCTAAATTTGAGCCCTTAGGTGTTATCCTTCAAATTTTTATAAATTCTGATGCAATTTAACCCAAGGGTCCATAGGAGAGAGGTGTATCCTCCAGAGAAGCTCTTATTAAGAGACACTTGGAAAGGGTAATTTGTAGATAGCAGACAACAGGAGTGGATGTGGGAAAAAAAAAATTTCATCGGTGGCATGCGGTTAGCTGTATCTGAATTATTGGATGAGTGATGTGATAAGAGGGATAAAGCGAATAATCGGACAATGTGCTGGCCAGTTTTGGACGTGATGTGAGGAAGGTCTATTCAACCAGTCTGGGGATCAAACTTTGGATTGAATGAGCAATGAGTGGTGGAAAAAGTTGGAATCTTTTTGTGCGTTTTATTTTAGTGGGTTCGTGGGTATAAGAATTCAGAACGGGAAAACTGGTTGAATAGACCTATCGAGCACAAAGGCCCTGGCATTTGCTGAATTGCATTTGTGCCGTTGATGGCCAATGGGCAACAAAACAGATGAACCTGTCATTTCAAAACACATCACGAAGTGATCCAAACTTGCTGTTCTCCAAAATGAGGGGAATTTGTCCCGACTCCTGGGATTGAGATGCTTCTGACGGTCTTGGATTTCTTCTTCTTCTTCTTTGCCTTGAGATTTGAGAGGTGGATATCGCTGCTGAATTAATTGTTTCTACATTAATCATTATTAGCAATTGAAATGTTTTGACAATGCTTCAGCTATTCCCGTCTCCTTGAGGCGCTCCAGCTACTGCCTTCCTTTGTTGCTCATCTAAATGAGAACCCCTCCGTTTCCTCTCATTTCACACATCATCTTTGAATTCCATTAAACCAAAAATTTCTTGATACTACCAAAGACACGTTTAGACAAGAATGATACTATGGACAAGCAAACCTAAATAAAAGCAAACCTAAATAATTTGTGAGGACCATTCAACATAAATGGAAAGGTGGTCAATAAAGGTAAAGAAAAAGATCGATTTAGATCTTGAATCGTGGGGAAGAGACTTCAGACAGTTATACTTAATTCAACTTAAAAGGGGGAAATTGGTATTGTTGGCCACAAGATTCCGAACAAGGAAGGCCTCCTACTAAATGTCTCATGATTCCCAAACCCTAGAAAAATTGAAGATTTTCGTCACGGTCATCTTCCTGAAGACAATTTTAAAAGCGAAGCTCGTCCATGTCTCTTTTCAACTGCTGCATCACAATGACTAATTAATTATGAACACTAGTTTACAAATCTTCAATACAATTTACCTCAGAAATAGCTTCAACAAGCTCATACTCTTTAACAGTTATGATATGAGCAATCCTGGACTTTCCCAAACCTCACCATCATGAAAATGTAAGACAATATTGTTGGGAGTGAGCAAATCTTAAAGATAGTATCTTTTTAATGTATGTGACACCATAAATATATGATGAGAAGGCAAAAATAAAGCCAAAAGCTCTCCTTTAGAAAAAGAAAAATATTCTAATTGGTACAAACATGGAAAATGTCAAACGAGATAGGACCACCCCACCATTACGGAAAATAAAGAAGTAAATGCTTAGCATTAATTATCTGTTTCTATTTGCTTCCTTTCATTTTCAGCTTTCTGTGGGCGGTCTGTCACTTCAAAAGCGAAAGCCTTTTCAACTCAGATGCCTAATTCCATTTAATAACCACCACCGTCGGTCGACACAGCCAACTTTTGTGGATACGATTAGCACATGGCTCATTTTCCTTAAACAATACCAAAAACAAAAGGACCGACTGGATCCATTCCCCATTCGACGCTTTTATTCTTTTCTAATCCCCCATACGATACCACATTCACGACCACTTAGCTCAACGATTTCATGTTTCTACAGCGTGCTTGGATGAGAGAAAATAATATAATTACACCTTATTATGGTCAGAATATCTTCCTAATGCGTTGAAAACTATTCATATTTACTTTTGGTATGCGGAGGTTTCGTAAATATGAAAGTAAACTGAAGCATTAAATATAAAGATATGAGAATACACCTATGTTTCAGAGTTCAGACCAAACAGATGCATACTATTCTGCTTTCTAGAACCCGGACCCAAGAGCCAGAAGGCGGGGCTGTGTGGTCATTGTACGGGGGTGGCTTCAACAGCTGCCATCATGACCTATTGATAACTAAGTAGAGAAACGTGTACTTTTAGTTTTTTCGGGTGCGAAAAAGTCGTGCACTTTGACTCTGACGGTGTCGGCAATTGTAGTGCTTGGAGACCTAAACCTCAAAACGAGGTAAACTGGTGATCCGGGAATCGCATGAAGGGATCATGGGCCATGCTTTTTTACTGGGAATAATACGCCATAATGCTCTAAATTTCCTTTATTCAAACATGTCACATGAGATGGGGCCTATTGTGCAACAGGTTTGTAGTTACTAGTTAGAGCTTGGAGGGTCCAAGTAAGACAACATTCAGTAGACAAAAAAAAAGAAAAAAAAAGAAAAGAAGTTTTCCTTTTTCAGTTGTTGGGTAGGTTAACTTGGAAAACATCGAAAAGCAGAAATAGAAATAAAGTCCCGTAGGACAAGAACTGCTAACGAAAACAGTAATTGTACAATTTAAAAGAAGACCTCCATGAGGAGGCATGGTCGTGGTACGATTGAAGGGAAGGGATGGGCTGACAAACCAAAAAGTTGTGCACATGAGAGGCCTACATTGCAAGAAGAAATGAAGGCACATGTGAGTTGGCAATGCTTTCTTCTTGTATGGCAATGCTTCTTGCTGAGCGGTAGTGTCCTTGTGACATTGCTTAAGTTAGAGACAAGAAAAAATATTGTGGATTTTTTAAGTATGAAGTAAGTCTAATCGATAAGAAAAAGGCTCGATGCACTCTAAGTTTTTAAATATACGATAATATTGCTTAGCCAACTTGTTGAATTGAGCCATAATAGTCTGTCTATAAGGCTTAAGTTTACAAAGACCTAATCTCCCAATTGAAATTTCCAATCAGTTTGATGAGCATCCATTTGATTTTTCATTTGGAGTTGCTCTCTTTATTATTAGCCTTAAGTATAGATAGGATTAAGAGCCATCACTAAAAAGCTCATCTATGGCCAGGGGCGGATCCAGAATTTTTTTTGAGTGGGGGCAAAATTTAAAATAATAATTTTTTTATAAAGGATTTGTTGGAGGCAGTGGGGGCAAGAGATCCGCCACTGTGCACAAGATAGCACTTTCATAAGGAAAAAGCACAGCACTTACTACACCTAAAAGGTATGCAATAATATCCTAATATGAGTTGATGAGATATTCTGACAAACTCCAATTGAAATATACAAGTGTCAATTCTCAAATCTCACTCCTTACACCTACCAGGATTGAAACCTTGTCTACGAGAAGGTATTCCTACCTCCCTACCATCAAGCTAAATCCTTGATGTTTATAGAGCATATAACCATGAAAGACAAGAAGTTAATATGCCACACTAAGATCTCGTGCAATAAGGGTACACATTTTTTTTGCGTTTTGGAGTTGATATCCAGATATTCTAGATTCTAAATGTGGTATGGAATTTGAATGACTATGTTACAACAGGCAAAATCTCAGGATAGTAATTGAATACACGTTCTCATACATCATGGTCGTAAGATTATTACTTGAAAGGACAGATCTTGAGGTTTAATTTCAAACCAATTAAAGTCAAATGTTCTTGAGTTAAATTCAAAACCAAAATATTGACAAGTTAGAAGCTTTCATGTTAAGTCTCAACTATGATCAATGTCTTGAAATTTTTGCAAGGACAGAGTTGAGTAAAAAGTTCAACTGCAAGTTGCACCCAATGGCTCACAGGAAATAGTTGTGAAATGATGTGCAAGCGGCAGTATATAAACAAAAGAAACATAGATGAGTAAATTTGGAGATGGCCCTTAGTTTGGCATATAAATCTGGACATTAACCTGGACTGGAGATGCAGCTGTAAGAAGGCCAGCCACGCAGCCACCAAGCACACGGCCATCTGGACCAGACAATGACACGCTTAAGCCCCCCGTTCTGGTCCTTTGATCTGCATTTTCTGACAGCATAAACGAACCAGAAAGTGACAGGATTTCAAATCTCCCCTGTTTCAGGAAAAGTGGTGCAGACGTCAATAAGTTGCATCTCAAACCATAATTGAAAGGAAACACACAGATATCTCAACATCCAAAAACAATTATGTGCAAACGAGCATTGCTTTCCTTCTAAGACTCATATTTCTCAAAGTCCCTTTCTTCTTCAACTTTTAAGCAATCTCCAGTCAGAAACCTATTTCATACTAACGTCTTCTTTAACCTTTCAAAATGATATTAAGTTACCAGAATCTAGAAATTTGGAATCGGATCAAATTGTTTTGAAAGTGGACAGTAGGACAATTCATACACATCTAACATGAATGGCTGCTACCAGAAAGAGCACTTCTCACAAAATATCCACATAACCACAATGAATCCCATGACAATATGGATCATTGTCCTAGACACAAGCTTCCCAGAACCATGGCCACTGAATAGAAAAAATGAAGAAACATTAATTTTAGGAACACAAGCTGCCATCATAAACACAAGGCTTTTATGTTCAAAACTTTTTTTTGAAAAATGATCAATTTGTTTCATTAAATCAACAACTAACACATGCATCGGCAAACTATGTCTTAAGTTACGGAAAATAGCGATTGCAACTACAATACTAAAGTTGTTATCAGATTCATTACGATATTTTGCAGTTGTTGCGACTATGGCCACAATTGTGTCCATACTAACTGCAATTATCGCAATAAATATCTGCAGTGTTAACCATACTCCACTACTTAGAAACTTGTTGGAAGATATCAATTATCCTCCATCGTATCAATTTCACATTTCCACTAATTCTTTATTGCAGTCAAATTAGCACAAACCCAAAGCATCTTCATTTGAATATAGTTGCATCAATACAAAACAGATGAAAAGTAACAGACCTCATATGTTACTGTTCCACCAGAAGTTGCGGGTTGCCGAAGAGTTACATTTGATATGGCACCATTTGCTGACAGAATACAAACAGCCCTAGGTCCATGCTGAGAAAATGACATTATTTTTGCTGAGACATCCTGAAAGTATCAAATAAAAGAAAATGTCAGCTTCCAATTATGTCTTTATTTATGAGATCAACTGTTTCTTTTATTTATAAGTTGGAGAAAGGAAAAAGGTTCAAACCCTTAATGTCATTAACAGCAGCACAGTCATCCAACCATTGGACTATGGGCTCAATGACAATTATAAGATAAAAAATAAACATATACTAGCACAAAAAAGAGAATACTAAATTGTAAAACTAGTTAGGTAAGTTAGCAAGAAAATCGAAACACCATCCATTAGATGCCTATATTCCTTAAATTCTAACAGAAGCTAATAATTAAACAATGAAGAAGAAACCTAAAGTGGAAATTGCCAAATTCAAACCTCCAACTTGAGAGAATTAAATAAACAAAAATGATGTATATCATTGCATTCAATTTTGATTTCAACCCTTTCCTTAAATACATTAATACCAAATATATGTAAAACTACAACAAAATTAGAATCCTTTGAAATTCAAGTTTTTTTGCACTCAGTATTGGCTTTTGTCTTCTTTTTTCTTTTGGATTTTGAGTGGTTGAAGTTCTACAGATTATAAGCATTGGTTCTACATAATATCATCATAACAAACTAAAATGTGCCAGAAACAATCAAAAGAGCAGATATGAAAAATGAAAAACAAAAGCAGAAACAAAACAAAAAAAAAAACCTCTCCAGCTTTCACAGTGATAACATGCGGTGTAAATCCAACCCCTGGTAGCCCTGCAGAGAGAAACCTTCGTGAGTAACTATTAGTGCAGTAATTAATAGCACAAATATCACATGAAAATTATAATTTTGGAAAAAGAAAAGTGGCAAGATTTCTGATGAACATAGCTTGAAAGAACAAGGAAAAGACTGTTGTTTCCATATATTTTCGAGGTAAAAATAGTGGACAAATGACCAACTAAGCATATAGTCTTAAAAGGTAAAATCCACTTTTTTCACAGAAAGGAATCGAAATTTGTAAAAGCTTGTATTTATAGCAGCGTAAGTGATAAAAACTGTGGAAATTGTTCAATATAGAAAAAGAAAGAGGAAAGAAGAAAACAATTCCACAGAAACATCTGCACGGTGGAATAGAGAGAGTTGCACGGCAAAAATAACAAATAAAGGGCAGATTAGTAATTTTAAAACTGCAGAATCTGAAATGAGTCCAAGGAGATCAAAGTTATAGACAACCTCTTCTTTTACTATTTTCTTTTTCTTTTCAATTCGCAACTAACAATTCGATCTCTTACCATCAAAATAAAAAAACACGACCTTTGAGCTTCAAAATACAAATCCCTGTTGTAAAATCTAAACACTTCTATTTATTCATGAAAACACTATAACACTCAAAGTCTCAAACTACGTCTGAATTGAAAATATACCCTATCCCAACACGTTATACAAATATCAAAATCAAAGAAAAGAAAAGAATATAATATGAAAAAAATATAGAACATTCAAAACAGAAACTAAGAATTAAAACAAGAGTCCACTCCATCTACCTAACTGAGATTGGGTTTATTTTTAGAAAGCAACTTATCCAAAGCACAATGTATAAATCAATTAATTAACTTACCCATAGCTTGCAATTGTTGTTTTTTGCTAGAACCAGGTGGCCTTCCTCTAGCTTTCTTAACTGTTGAAGTTGGCGTCGGGTGAGGATTCAGAAAAGAACTGCCAGACGGTGGAGAAGCGAAGCCACCGCCACCACTTGACTGGGTGATGGTGAAAGGCTGCTGTTGGTGTTGCGGTGCAGATACGAGAGCCAATGCCATAGTACCATCTGGCCCATACTTTCTCGGCCTACCTCTCTTCCTCTTCGCTGCAGTCTCAGCAGCCGCCACTGAATTGACGTTAATCCCCAAAGACGATGAGGGTGCAGTAACACTGGCGGTGGCAGATCCTTCGCCAACTCCGCCTCCCGGTTGTTGGTAGGTAGGCGAGGCGTTGTGGTGGTGGTGGTGGTTGTTGTTGTTGTTGGTGGTGGTGGTGATGGTGGTAGTCGTAGTAAGTGATTTGTAGAGAGATGTGGCGTCAGGACCAAAGGGTAATCGCATATTTTGCGGCGAAATAGTAGGATTGTTCTCAAGTCCCGCACTTAACGCTTCTCTGCTTGTCATCACCCCTGTCTCGGATCCTGACATATTTCGTTCCATACAAATCTCTGTCCATAGGTAATTTCAGAATCACCAAAATATATGTCAAAAGAAAGTAATTATAAACAAAAAGTGAAAGTTTTCAACTTGGAGTTGGCGCAAATCTACCAGAAAACTAAATCTCCTAAACCAACCCAACGGGTTTCAAGCGGGAGGACTTGGACCTGGACTTGAAGAAGAAGATCTTGAATTTTCAGGAATTACTATGAAAAATTTTACTAAACTTGGCTGCACAATAAAACTTTTCCCTTAATTTTCGGAGACAAAAATCTAGGACAGAATCAAATCAAAACCCTAATAACTTCCCGAGTTCGAAGCAGGGAAAAAAAAAACAAAAAAAAACCCCCGCAAAACATTTCCCTCCTTCCACCCATAGAATTGCTTCGACTTTCTCAATATTTTAATACGATTGCTACAAAATTATGATCAGACTTCCAAGCATAACAAGATTCTGCATAACAACTTGAAGACGAAAATTCAAAAAAATCATAATTATGACCTAAAAATTCGCAGAAAATGACTGAAAAATAGGGAAAACAGGTTTAAAAACCTGGAAAATTAAGAGAAATTACCAATAATTCAGAAAAAAAGCAAGCATCCAAAAATTTTGAACTCGGGGTAAATTTCTGGGCTCTGTTAATGAAAACGCCGATGAGCGTAGAAGCTTTTTCTCAGGAAATGTGAAATGTGATATTAAAGTATATATTTATTTTGTTGATCCAGATATTTTTATTTAAAATTTAATTTCTCTCACCTGTCTTATTTTTTAAAAATTAAAACCCCAAGCCTAACTTTGCTTTTGTACGAATAAAGATAATAACTATTTCTTCTGCGCTACCCTTACCCGCGCGAGTACATTATCTTCGTCTACTCGTCTCCTGCAACTAACACATACACATTTTATTCAAAAAAACCATGTAACGTCTTACGTGTATATCATTTTCAGGCGAATACCTTTAACATCCTACTTGCAGTTCAATGTATTATGGCATTTATGTATTTTCTCCTTTTTGTTTATATAAAAAAGATTTAACAATTGTTGGTGATTAGTCTTATTCTTTTTTTTTTCAGAATAATTTGATATTTATCTCAAGGACAAAATTTGGTTGTTGGGTCAATTATTATATTACATAAATGAAATTAATAAGATTATAGAAAATAAAAAGCAAAGTTGTCTTTTCTTATTTCAAAAAAAAAAAAAGTTGTCTTTTCAAGTTGCATTTATTATTTTAATCTAACAAATACGTAAGTCTAAGTTCTAAGTAAGCAAGTAGATCAATTAAGTTGGTAAGTGAATGAAAGGTCATTCCTCAAAGAGAATAGTCTATTTGCAATGGAAAGTTGCAATTAATCTATTTTTT
>JANIPM010000009.1:12598950-12613503 GCA_027478405.1 Erythroxylum cassinoides
TTAACATAACCCGTACTTAATAATATTATGAAAACAGGTTTGGGGTCCAACAAGAAACAAGTACAAAAATTTTAAAGAAAAATTTCAAAAAGCACATTATATTTTTATTAATTTTAAAATTTAGAAAAAATAAAAATAAAATTTCTAGCATTCAAAAAATTTCAGAAAAATACCATAAAATAGAACTGGGCAAGTGGAGCAAACAGGAACAATTTGGGGAAAAACGGTCATCAGAGATAGCCGCACGAGCCACCACGCACTGATGTCGCACATGGGGAAAGTCCAGCCAGGTCAGGCTGCGTCTTCCTCACAAGGTTGACTGGTATTCGGGTCGCCCGACCTAGTTAGCGACCCAATTAGGAAAAATGGCTATATCTTGCTCGATTTTGATCCGTTTTCAACGAAATTAGTGTCAATAGATTCAGAATTTAATGATCTATAAAATCCCTTAATCAAGTTCATACAAGAAGCTACAGAATAGGTTTGGGAAAAAACGAAAAGGAACGGTTATGGTTTGCATTTTTCAGTTCATAAGCTTTCAAAAGAAGACAACAAATTGAACAAGCATACCATAAGCTTTGACACCAAACCGAAACAAATCAACAACAACAAAAAAATGATTTCACATAAATAATTAACAAAATTGAAAATGAAACTCCATAAAAAAAATTAATATATCTTGAAATTACCTAAAATATTAGCAATCACAATTAGGGTTAATTGGCTCTAATACCAATTGTAGGAAATTTAACACGAACTTACAAATTAATTTCATAATTAATCAACAAACTTGATTAACCCTAGAATTGCAACGTACTAGATTCAATAATTGTATGGACAAATACCTAAAAATTATGGAACAATTGAATCCATTGTTGTTTTATGTGAAGCAAGGTGATAGAGATGTAGAGGATTGACTATTGCTATTCCAAACCCTAATAAGCAAAAAACACATACAGTTCTCAATAGGGTGACTGTATTTAAGGTCGGCTAGCAGTAGGGCCTCTTGTGTACTGCAAAACATGGGCCAAGCCTACCCATCATAGCAAGCTCATGAACACAGGCCCAATGACACGTTAAAGAGAGAATTAACAAGCCTAATTATCTTGACATCAAATTAATCAAGGTATGTCTGAAATTATGTTTATTATGCTAGTCCACAAAATTAATGACAAAATTCTATCATTTACACTGCCTCCATAGTTGAAGTTGCTATAAGTGTTTAACTGCATCCATGTTTTGCAAGTTAGAGTATTAACATGAGTGAGGGTCAGGGAAGTGGTTAGGGTGGCTAATGAGGGTCGATTCAAGGTGTGTGATTCTAACAGAGGCTAAGATATGGAAGAGGAGGTTGGACAAGAGGTGTGAAGCCAAGGAGCAAGGAAATGGCGGGAAATTTTTATCTATTGGGTCCATGTATGGTCTATTGGGTACACCAGCAGGACAGAATCCAAGCTGAGAAGTAAAACAAAATTAAGGGGACAGTGGAGGGATTGAAGTGGTCAGTGAGATCAAAGTCGGTGAAAGGTGAGAAAAATTTTGTTGCTAACAAAGAGTGATAAGCCGAGGTTTTATCAGTTGGGTACCTAGTCAGACAGAGTAGATCAGAAGGCGATGGAAAGTTGAGGGAGGGTTAAATTCCATGGTTTTGTTCTGACTTACTAGGATCAGGAATCAAGACATTACATTTTATTGGAACTATTTTAAATCTTGATGAAATTGCAGAGTATTAGCAGCAATAGCATTAACTAAATCTTCCAAAGATGTACCGAAGTTTTGCTGGCTCTCCTAATTTTGGATTTTAGACCTTATATCTTGCAAAATTTTCCTTACATCTTACTGAAAATGTAGAGTATTAGTGGTAATAGCATCAACCAAATCTTCCATAGATGTACCTAACTTGTAATAGGAGGCTTATGGTATATGTGGGAATTGTTGTACATCCTTCAGCTCATCTAGGAAGTATTCTTGCTGACTATTCCCCCTATAACTAAAGTTTGTATGATTACTTCAAGCTTGGTTATAGGATTGGGAACATGGGTTATGGGAAAATTTTCCTCCAAGAGCACTGATAATATCCAGTAGTAACATACTCCCTTCTATGTGTCCTTTTTACACATAAAAACTAAATAAAAGTCAAAAAAATTAAGAAATAATTGAAAAAACTAGCTATAAACAAATATGCACAGATCAACAATTGAAATAAAAAATAAAAACTAAAACACCACGCTAATCGGCAACGGTGCAAAAATTGGTAGCGCATTGTAACACTACACAATATAACTAAACTTAAAACTATAGCTAGTGAAAGTCTAAGTCAATCACATATAGAGTGTTTGCAAAGCTTTTGTAATGAAAAGAATTTTTGGGGCTCGGTTGAAATGATAAATAAAATTAAACTAACAAATGAAATTAAAGCAATCAATCAAAAAATGATCAATGGATTTAGAGTCCGGTTACCAATTCAATCTCGACTTACACAAAAATAAGCATACTTCAATGTCTTGTTATTCTCATACCTCTCATAGCAACTATTAATCGTAGGCTAAGAATAAGCTTTGTTAACATTGGTTTTCCTTTAGGTCATTTTTAGTTAAAATAAGCTCCTTAACTAATCCTAGCTATCAAACAACCTAGAGCAAGGTCTCTAGATTTAATAGGACAGTCGCATCACGAGTTAGGAAAACAAACTATTCAAGGTAACAACCACATAAGATTGGGTCATTTATGTTGGTCCCTATTTCTAGAGCTCAACTATCCGGAATATCATTATCTTATAGGGTTGTTTCAATGAACTCTCATTAGCCATCATCGGTTCATCTTCATTCTCATAACATCCAAAAAAGTTTCCTATTTGATCAATGGATATAATGCTCCTCCAACCGATTCCCTCACTTTCTTTCCATCAATCTTTTTCAAATCAATACCAAAGGCTACCCATTTTATGGAGAGATGGAAAAATGTTTTAGGAATCTATTGGTTCAATAATCACTTCATTTGGAGGTCAGATCATGATGTTATGGCCAACAAGTCAAACATGATTATGTCCTTAATCATATTGTAACTATCTTAGGAGAATTGGCATAACTTTCATTAGAGATATCAGATTAAGGTCGTCTTAAGATGTTTTGAAGATGACTTCTAGATCTACAACTTCTATAAAGACTCCAAAGAGAGATTTTGCCATTTGGAGGCTCAATATATGGGCCATGTGGAAATACATGGGCAGACCGTGTACTCCTCAAGTCTGGTGGCCTTTTCGTTCTTCGAAGACACAGTCAGTGTTAAAGAAAGTGGTAAAGAAAATTAAACTAACTAATGCAAATTAAAGGAAACAATCAAAAAATGATTAATGGATTTAGAGTCCAGTTCTTAATTCAATCTCGAGTTACACAAGAATAAGCATACTTCAATGTCTTATTATTCTCATACCTCTCATAGCAACTATTAATCTTAGGCTAAGAACAAGCTTTGTTAACGTCAGTTTTCCTTTAGGTCATTTTTAGTTAAAACAAGCTCTTTAACTAAACCTAGATATCAAACAACCTAGAACAAGGTCTCTAGATTTAATTGGACAGTCGCATTACGAGTTAGGAAAACAAACTAATCAAGGTAACAACTATATAAGCTTGGGTCATTTATGATGGTCCCCATTTTCGGAGCCCAACTATCTGGAATATCATAAGACAAGAGCGTATTATCTTGTAAGGTTGTTTTAATGAACTCTCATTATCCATCATTGGTTCATCTTCATTCTCATAACATCCCAAAAGGTTCCTATTTGATCAACGAATATAATGCTCCTCCAACCAATTCCCTCATTTTCTTCCCATCAATCTTTTTCAAATCAATACCAAAGGCTACCCATTTTTATAGAGATATAGAAAAATGTTTTAGGAATCTATTGGTTCAATAATCACTTCATTTGGAGGTCGGATGATGAAGTTATGGCTAAACGAGTCAAACATGATTATGTCCTCAATCATATTGTAACTATCTTGGGACAATTGGCATAACTTTCACTAGAGATATTGGATTAAGGTCATCTTAGGATGATTTTGAAGAGGACTTCTAAATCTACAACTTCTATGAAGACTCTAAAGAGAGATTTTTCCATTTGAAAGGTCAATACATGGGCCGTGTGGAAATATATGTGCAGACTGTGTACTTCTCGAGTCTGGTGGCCTTTCGTTCTTGGAAGACATAGTCAGTGTTAATTTACACGGCCTGACCATGTACTCCTCGGATCTTTACTGAAATCTCCCTCTCCAAGACATCTCTAATGGATCCTACATCCATTCTAACACTACTTTCACTCATAATCTTTCCAAATTCAACTCTCCTAGTGAGATATCACTTCATTTACTATGGTTGTTCTGTTTATGCATCCTATGCAGTATCACCAACTTATAATGATCATATCTCTTAACTCCAATATCCAAAATTTTCATACTTTATATAGTTCGAAAGTTAGAAAGATAAGCTACAAATTCTGAGAAGAAAACTTCATCCAATTCAGCCTAGATAATACAGTTTTTACCTTGAAGTCAGAACACAAATTTTTACCCCTATGAAAGCTTGAAAATGCAATGTACAAACTTTGAGAGTCATAAGCCAAAAAAGCAATCATATTTCATTATCATCAAAAGATAAGCATTTTACAAAGCTTTAACGGGCTTTCCGAGCCACAATACAACATTTCTCAAAATCCAAAAATACAAAGGGTACTTGAAAAACAATGCTTGAAATGCGATTAAAGCCTCATGTTTACAAAGTCTAGCTTAAAATACAAAAATATGCCTAATCGAAGCGATGCCTTGACTCTCTTTCACTCGATCTCTTGCTCATCACTTGAATAGGGGAAGGAGAGTGGGGGTGAGTTTAAAAGCTTGTAGGTAACAAGTTTATAACGGAGAATAAGCAAAATCATTGAAATGTTCATTTATCGTAGAAAATTCATATTGAATTCATGAAACACATAGTTCTCAAATTCTCAATCAAATTCATAATTCTAGTACAAAACTCATAATTAAAACATCATCACATAAACATAGCATATTCATTTAACCATCAAAGCATAACACTCAATTATGCACCATTCTTGACAATTCAAAGATGCAATACACAAACAAATGACTTAAGAGTTCCATGGAACGAAATGGAGAAACCGAAGTTTACACCATGAAGAAATAAGTCCATTTTTTGAAACTCATATGCCACAAGCGGAAAGCCGGGAGAAGGCTCTTGTCAACGTGCACGTGACGAACAAAATGGTTCCACTCTTGCCTAAACAAAAGCACATATTCATGCTCAAATAATTTCATCATATACTCATACTTTCATGTTCTTTTCATTTATAGAAAATGCCATGACATTTTTCAAGGCATAACATAAAATGTTGCAATGCATTTCCTTCTTCATTTCACAATTCATTAACAAAATTCATATACCAAACATATAAAGATTTCTCAAATCATTCAAGTAGCAATCATGCAACATTTATAAAAACAATTGAAATCATTTAATTCTCTTACTTTTGAAAACATAGTCATGGCTCATTAACTCAATTATAAACATGTAACCCACCTTGAATTCCTTGCTTAAAGGTTTGCTCAAAAATGTCTCTCCTCATGCTCCTCTTGCCTCTCTTGATTTTCTTAACAGTGACAAATTTCTCAATTCAATAGGAATTTCAATTTGAGGACCCAAATAAACATATGCATAAAATTGATCCTAGAAAGCTTAAACCCATGCAATTCTTAAGCTCCAAGAACTAAAACCTTTCCAAAAATCCAAAAGTTTAAGAATGAGCTTACCTTGAGTCTTCACCAAATAACAAGATTCTTAGCTTAAATGAAAGCTCTTCTCTTCCTCTTTCTCTTTCTCTTCTTGAACAACCTCAAATTCCCTCTTGAAAGCTAAGAAAATATGAAACCTAGCTTTTTCTCCCTTCCTTTCTCTCATGCACGAATTCTCCCCTTCTTCTCTCTTATTTTCATTTTTTACTCTTCTCTCCCTTTAATTCGCGTTTCTTCTTCTTCTAATAACAAGACTACACTTCTCTTCTTCCACTTATACCCTTAATGAATGTAGAAAGTCCATTTTGCCCTTCCTTTATGCCTTATGGCTCTTTATCCTTAAGTGACTTGCCAAAAATGCCCTTCATACAATAAACTCTTACTAATTTAATTCAACCAACCTATATAATAAAATCCTACTAACATTTACATAATAATTAACTCCAAAAATTAATCTATTAAGACCTCAAAATTTATTTAAGTCATGTCTAACTTAATAAAAATAATAAGAAAAATTTCGGGGCCAACAATTTAATTATGATTACGTTATCCCTAATGATTCGACACCATTAGTTGCCACAGATGAATCCAAATAAAACTATTACATATTGTATTTAAGAATCTAACAATGGGTTTACATAAAAACAATACAATAGAGCATTAAGATCATTCTTAGACAACACCCTATTCAATAAACATATGATAACATAAACAATCCCTGAGAGAGAAAGAACACAATAAATAATAGAAAGATACCCAAAATATGTCTTCGGCTTTGATTGCACCCCAAAACTGGAATGGGGAAGCCTAGCCCTCCATCTTTTTTTAGTAGCTCAAATGTCCATTTCGTATTAAAAACTAGGGTTCTGGGTAGAACTGTATATGTTATTAAAAATGCCTAATTCATGGACTTATCGTGTATCTTCCAGTTCATCTTCAAATCTTTATTTCCTTGCATTTTCTTATCCCATCTTCACCCTAATCTGTCTCTTTCTTGTTCCTCAAGGACAATTGAGTGTGATCATCAAGAGATGGCTAAAAAAAAGTGCTTTTAACCCAATTTAGCTCTTATGCTTCCAAATTGTACCTACAACCAAATGTGAACTAAAATGATTTTCTTAAACATTTCATAGCATTAATCACTAAGTATTGTGGGATAAATGTATAATCATTTAAGCACATATTAAATTCTCCCACACTTGGCTTTTGATCATCCTCAGGCAAAACAACAAATCAAAGTCACAAACTAACCATTTTCACAATTTTGATATTTCCTAAAAATGGATAGCCATAAATAAAAAGGAATAAATTTTAAAACCATGACAAGGACCCAACATTCAATGCCTCTACTTATGAGCAATCAACAAGCATTCCTTTTAGAAACTAAGCAATTTAGAGGTAGACTTGAATAAAATGTGTTTAAATATAATAGATTCATGGGTACACTCATACATCATTCATTATAATGACATTCCATGATTTTGCATATCATTTCGTTTCTCCACCACTAGGATTCAACAAATTAACCCTCTCACTTATTCATAAATGCTTATATTATATACATTAGGGACAACGTACAACTTTAAGTGTGGGGATGGGTTTAATGAATTTGTAATGATTTTCTTTGAGCTTATTGTAATCCTGATTATAATATTTTATGAACTAATATCTTGAATTGGTTGAGATTTGTCATGTGTGTTATATGTTATTGATGAATATTGATTTGAATTGGTGCGTAAAAGGATGATGATTAGAATAAAATTAGTTATAAGTCATGTTTTTTGTAATCATTAAAATATTCAAGTTAAATAAAATTGCATATTATTTACATACATATATACCCTTTTTTACATGAGCTTTTGAGCCTAAAGAGCAAATTTAAAAAAAAATTAAAGCTTTTGATATTCTTTCATATGTGTGATATCATTTATAGTAGGATAAATTTTAGAACTTGCTTTTATTATACACATTGAGATCATATTTGTTAAATTAGAAGCATTGATATGATGAAAACACTTAGATTCACCAACTTACTTTAGCCTATTTTTTTGAAATCACCATACCCAAAAATTTACCTTTAGGAATAATCAAGTTGAGCCTTAGCCTTTTTCATTGATTAAACCCAAATTATACACCTTTTCCCTATTTTTCTTTAAAGACCTTTTTATTGTTTTGAACCCTGAAGGTTATTTACATTATTTACTTATTTGAGACTTGAAATTTTTGAAAGGTCCTATATTTGTTGAATTATGGTATTGATTGGAATGTTGGAAAAAAGAACAAAATAAATAAAAGCAAAAAGAAAGCAAAAGACCAAACAAAAAAATAAAATATATAAGTTTATGGTACGCATAAAGTTGCATTGACAAGACCTATGTATTTTGTAAACAAGTCTTGTACTATTTCTTTAGGTAAATTTCCTTCAATTTAACCATTTTATTATCTCAATCATACCATATCTAAACCCCATTACAACCTTATAAAGACCTTTTAATTTTTGTTTCTAGTTTGTACATAGGTGGTGGAGACGTGATTTTATTACAAGGCTGTGGTAAGGATTCTACTATGCATTAATTCAAAGTTTTGATACTTTTCACCTTAAACACCTAAGTGCATTGAGTGAAATCTTGATAAGGGTATAAAGATTTATGCTTTTGATTTCAATGCGATTGTTGATGTGAATACTATTAATATTGCTTGGAAGTTAATTTCAAGATAACTTGACCCTAATTGTATGTTATTTTGATTCAATAGGATATGATGATAAAGTATGAATAGACAAGTTGAGATTGATGATGGATTGATGTTGTAAATTTATAATTATAATTGTGGTTTGCTTGAGGACAAGCAACAACTTAAATGTGGAGATGTTTGATAGATGGATATTTGACTATATTCTACCACCCATGTTTGATGTATTTTGCTTGACATTTTATACTTTGATCCTATATTTGGTACTTAATTCATTCCTGGTGCTTTTTTAGATTATAATTTCCTTTACGGACTTAAAGGAGAAGAATTCAGATGAAAACACGACGTAAAGCGAAGATTTGATGCATAGAACCTATGCATGGTTTTTAACATAGATGAAGAGTTCGATTCTAAACATCATCTTCAGAGAATAATTAGAGGACATCTCAATATTGTTAGGAAGCCTAAATTCGTAGCTTTTCAAATTCGTTTGGACTAGTAACCGGTTGTTCAAAGTAAAACTTATTTATGCAAAATTGGCAACCTGACCACTAAAGCTTTACATAGACATATCTGAGGCTTATGAGATCCAAATGAGGTGATTCAAAAGCTCAACTTCAATCCAAAATCCTAAGTCATAATTCCTATGTACAACTCGAGGCCAAAAAGTGTTGTTTTGAGGGGCTAAAAAGGCTAAGAATGAGATACAAAGTTTGTCTCAGCCTGGTCTGACCTTCCCTTGGTTTTTGGCCCATAACTTTTGCTATAAGGCTTTTTTATAAGCAAAAGAGGATTCATTGGAAAGCTAAGAAGTGGGGATACAATTTGTGTGAGGATATCACGACTAAATGTGACGATATCAAGGTTAGAAATCTGAAGGAATGTGAGGATGTGCATTTTTGCATGGCTATTCACTTTCATGACTTTCAGACAATTTTGATTATACACGTGCAAAAGACCGTGCATCTCCCTATAACCCTAAATTTCATGATAAAAAGACTATTCTGGGAGGAGAATAGAGAGAAGATGTTGGGAAGTGATTTCCAAAAATGGGACTCGTTCTCTAGGTGCGATTTTGGTCTGGAGAAGTGGAAAACACGAAGGATTCATCGAAAGATTCATCGGAATACAAGATCAAGCCTTTATATCACAAGAACATTCGATATAAGACAATCAAGGAGATTTAGAGTTATTATTTCATTGTTTTCGATTCATTTTTTCTTTCATTGTATGTTTAATTTCATGTTCAATAATGTTTAACTAAACATCTAGTTAGTATTTAGGTTATATGATCCTTATGTTAATAGCTTACTATGATTTGATCATTTTATTAATGCAATTGCTTGTTTGATATATTGTGATTTTATTTTTATTTATTTTCTAATAACTCAAGAATATTATATCAAAATCTAATTTCAAACGTAGAGATTGAGAAATCCTAGTGTGAATAGATCTACTATAATTAGAAGGAGTTGATTGCAACCCTAGAGATAGGATAACATAATCTTCCATATTAGAATCGAACCTAATAGAAGAACTCATAAATTAGTAACACAATCCTATAAGATTTAACAGTAATTCGGTTAGAGACCTTAGAATTAGTTGTTCATAAACTCAAGGTCAACTACTAGCATATCATAGGAGTCTCCACCATCCAATACATCAACAAAACAATTGTATGATAAAAGATCAGTCTGTTAAGAGTTTAAAAGGATTCAAACCTAGATACTAATTTCTAATAATGATAGTTTTCTAAGTGATTTCCACTGTATTTGTGCTCATTATAGTTTCCTATTTCTTTAATTGTTTAGTTTTTAATTTCCTTTTATTAAAAATCTAAAATCAATCCTTAAGCCAGATAATAGGAGAAGGACTAGTATTCATAGTCTTCGTGGGATCAACCCGTACTTATCAGTACTAACTATAGCTACATCGTGCACTTACAGTTATTACATAATTGACCAACAAACAAAATAGGCCAATCAATTACTTTTATATATAATATGTTGTATAGTGATCGAGCCTAAGAGCATATAGATGTCAGTAAATAATTCATTTATCAACTCAGAATGGAGAAAATTTATGATTGGGATTACAGTAGTTCAGGCTATTTAACTCTAACTTAAATATTAGGTTTTTGCTCATCTTCTAACAACAGTTTGTTACTTTCACTTTCAAAATTTATGAAAGAAAAAAAGGGCTAGAACTTCGTACAACATGATGGAATTAGATAAATATTTGATAGAAGATTATATGGTCGAAATTGAAGGTGTGTACTTCGATGTATTATTATGATGGAAAAATTACGAAAATGATTTTCTAAGCATGCAAGTAATTACATGAGATTTATTAGCAATTTCATCATCCACCATTGATTCGGAGTCTACTTTTAGCACAAGTGTTTATTTTATTATTCATCATTATGCTCGACTTCATCCTCGTACTGTGAAAGCTCTTATGTCTTCCCAAAATTAGTTAGATGATGAAGATATTGAGAGTAAATTATTTTCTTTTTGATATATTAATTTTGTCTATTTTTTATATTATCTTACTTGATATTTTTTAATTTGTATCTTAATATAGCCACAGGTATTAAGGTGGAGGTGACTAGTCATACTCATCAATTAAGTGGACATTATTTAGATAATATATTTGAAGATGAAGGTATATTAGTTATTACCATGTCCCTATTATTTTTATAACATCCCATCACCGATGGGAAGGGTAAAATGGTAATTTGGAACAGGTTAGGAATGTTTAAACTTATCTCGGAATGATCATGCATAATATGGCCTCTATATAACGGTATAGATATATGTCTGTAGTCACTTTGCACTATACATTAATCTTATATGCTGAAACATTCCAGACATATAAACTTTACAACTGTCTCCAATAGGTAAGACTACAAGGAACTCAAACATATAATCACTCAATTCGATATTCTTAGCCGCCAATTGCTCTTTCAAGGTACACTTACTAGGACATCTCTCTATCAGGTAGTACACATACTTTATTCCATCAAAATTCCTCAAATCCTCAATTTGGGCTTTCCTAATTGCAAATACTTTTCCATAGCTAATAAGATTTCCTTTTTGCTCCATTTTAACTCGTCACTATACACTCTTTATTGCACTAGATTGAGTAACCTGAATATCCACATGTGTGGTACTCTGCTATGAAATGTTCTATTCGATACAGTTGATTGGAACATTAGCTTTATTAGGACAGGTCCCTCTGCACAATCCTTTCAATCCTTTCTTACCTTAATCTCTATTAATCTGTCTATTCATATGTATATCCAATATGTTTCTTTACACATCATGATTCCAAGCTTTCCAATCAACTACTATTGCAGAAATTTTCAAGTCATGTATCTACATTTAGGTCATGAAGCTATGGTACACCAAAATCACCTTATACTGTTTCAACCACTTCCCTCTTGATCTCAATTGGGAACCTCTATTGTATATTCTACACAATTTCCAAATCCGAATAGTATACTTAACACTGTAGTTATTTTATTTTCATTCATCACTAACGCGACTTATATCTTTTTCCCTCAAGTATTCAAATTTTCATCTTCATTTGTCAGTATGATTATAGTCACTCATTGATATCATGTTGCTTGGATCACATTAACCTTCATTATCATAATCCTATCGGGGTATGTTAACTCCAATAGATATAACCTCAAACTCATTGTGCTTATATTTAGTTCTTGTAATTCCTTGAGTAACTAATTCCTCAGTGAAGTAGTATGATCACATGCTATCCACAATTTTTTTCATTGAACTTCCTTTTTCTCGACGGATTTCAGCAGTTCTTTCAATTTCCCGATGATTCCACATTGACTTATGCTAATGTCTGTTCACTGATACCTGTTGCTCCACACATTTCAATCTATCTACAAACATAACTTCCTGTGTTGGAAACCCCATCATCAGAGAAAATTTGTGGTTCTCAAACCTATTTCCACAGCCTATGATGTGGACCAAATTTCACCTCATATTAACAAGAATGTCTCCTCGAATTGCCGAAATCCTCTTCAATAGTTGGATACTTTACATCGACAACAATATATATATATACACTCCCAATAGCCTTTTCTATAACTCATGCTTGAGTCTTTGTTATGGATGTAACTCCAATATTCACTTTTG
Organism: Erythroxylum cassinoides; assembly: GCA_027478405.1. Lineage (NCBI taxonomy): Eukaryota > Viridiplantae > Streptophyta > Magnoliopsida > Malpighiales > Erythroxylaceae > Erythroxylum > Erythroxylum cassinoides. The sequence goes on from JANIPM010000009.1 coordinate 12,611,603, forward strand.
ACTCACTATTTATTCATTTTCTTTTTTTTTTGTAAAGAAGACAGCACATCACAACTTTTCCTGGAGACCTGTCATCTTATTTCAAAATTCCCTCCGTTGCGTCCGTCGGTTCCTTTCTGAAACAAACCCGATTGAATCAAGCGAGGGGCCTTTGACCTCCATGGAAGAATTACCAGATTCCATTGTTGAATCGAGAGAAGAGCTTATGATCTCAACTACTAGTCATGGAAAGCCTGCCTTCATTTGTCATAAACTACAAGACCCAGCTTTCTGACCCTATCTCAGTGAGTTCTTGGTACAAACCTCGATATTGTTTATAAATCCTTGTCAATTCTCGATTGCCCATGATTGTGATTCACCATATGATCATAACAAAAACCGAATCTTTATAGGCCCCTATCATGGTCTGCACTTTTTTCCTCACATTACCACACATATTGATAGCGATTCTACTCCAGTTTTCCAGTATTTACCTCTTCTTCTAATGCAACATCCTATCATGATCATTGAATTCGTGTATTTGGAGTGTATTTACTCTTCCCCTTTTTATTTATCATCTTTTCCATAACCGCATGCATACATACAATCCAAACCTATGCGCATTTTTAACTTTCTCCATACTACACATTATGTATCACGTATCATCACTTGTAAAGTCATGTTCCTATTATTTCATCGTCCATATGTATATTCTCAATCTATTTCGAATTATAGACACAGAAGCACCAAGAAATAGAATCTCATTATCCAAGATATATTCTTACGCTTAATCATAACGATTATCACAGTTCAAATCCAAGTCTATTTTAATAATTTCTTTTTCACCGGACTTGTACACTTTAATCTCACCAGTTCTACTTCTTCTTACCAATCTCTTCACTTCTCTATCTCATGCGAAGGTAAAACATTACGGAACAATATCGATATCATAATCCATAATACACGCCACTACCAATGTAGTGAATCGTTATCTACCTTATCGAACCATGTACTTTTTCTCATTTTCAATTATCCCCATTTTATTGGACATACAAGTCATAATCATAAATGCCTAGTCATCCCTGAACTTTTGATCAAACATAGACATATTCTTATGCTAAATCATACTTTTATCACTTTTAATCAATATTCCTCTCATGTCCATATTTGACCTCTCCAGGCTATCGCAAATTTCGTTTTCTTTTAACTCGATTTATACACTTTAAGTCTCATTATTCATTTTGATATCACTTCTTTCCTGAATCAGCCCATATCAATGTATTCACATTCATATCCCATTCGAGTGTTTGTAACCACAGTATACATTTTTCTTTTCCCATTCCTAATTGCCCATAAACCTTCATTGGCTCAAATTCTGACATATCATCACTTTTCTCACACTTAAACACTTAACACATGTTCATGCGTATAACTCATACCCATGCGACTCAGACTAGGGATTAGTTGCTACGATCTGCTATGACATGACTTTAATGTAGGTGATTTGGCCTATCTTTCAGAAAGTGCCCATGTAAGTTCGTACTTCTAGGCTCTGATACCACCTAAATGTAACACCCTACTCCCGTATGACCCGAACACAACATCGATGGTGATATCCAAGTCCGTGCCATGCGAGGGTGGCTTGCTACATCACTCAGTCAAAACTCAGTATCTTTTTTTTTAAACACAAACATATATTATGTGGAAATCAATGAACATACAAGCTTACTGGTAAATACAATGGCGACAGGGGCCCTTTTTATAAATACAATTTATTTCAGTCTGTTGACTTTACGAATAGATCTAATCATTAATACAAAAATTCAGAAAAATACAATTTTTTCCCAGACACTAATGCAGACGCGAACTGATCCCGACCTCTTTTCTCACTCACATGCGGTTGCTATACGCCCGTTGCCTAA
>JANIPM010000009.1:12681927-12695719 GCA_027478405.1 Erythroxylum cassinoides
GTTACATAAATAGATAATGCATATAGAGAACTATCAAGTGAGATATTCTCATAAGGATTTAAATGACCTGAGATGATCATAGTAATCAATAGGTCACTTATTATGTTTTGATGTCGGATACCTAATGTGAAAAATGTTAGTTGAATAATCGTTATATATAATTAAGTACCTATCTGATTAGTGGTGAGTCAAAATAGAATCTATCGACTCTAGGTAATGAGTTTGAGCTCTATGTGTCATTGATGTTAATAGTTGTTTCAAAACCTTGGCTAGGGCGATTGAATGAGTGAAGAAAAGGAATTTTCTAAGTCATTCACCAATCATTAATGATCGACATGTAACATACTTGGTTATCTACTAGGATTTAACAGTTAAAATATATCTTAGAATAATTCGGAGTTGTAATGATGGAAGGTAATAATACATTATCCTTAATCAGATTCTATCTTTGTAAGAATGTTACTTCACACTATTCAGTCGTTGAGAAGTGTTGTTAAACTTTAACCTTAATTAGTAGTTAAATAGATTAATTACTACCAGCTTAGTGATAAACTTATGGGGTCACACACTTACGAGTGTAATGTTTTCTGTTTAGGATTATTTAATTTATTATGAGATAATTTATTAAATAATCTATATGGCATATTATTATATTTTTTTCTAGTACAGAAAATATAATTAATAGTGAAAATTCTCTTGTACAAAATAAATGAATAAAATAAAATAGTTTTATGTTATTTCATTTTATAAATAATAATTATTATTTAAAAAAAATAAGCAAAAAGGCATCAAATGGTTTTTGGCGCGGGAGATGTTGTTTTGGTTTTACATTTTAAAAACTAAAATGAGAGGATGCGTTGGTTGGTTTTTCAAGTTACAAAAAACAACAACATTAAAACATATGTTGTGCGTTACCTTTGTAAACGATACATATACATTTTTCATATTCTGGACGTGTATGAAAAACGAAGAGATATAGTGATCTTCATTTTTCGTTTCCTCTGTATGTGCAAGAGTAAATAAGAGAAAAGAAACAAAATTGTTTTGTTCTATTCTTGAAGAAAATGTTCTTCAAAATTTTACCATAGTCATATTAAGTGTTGAAAGCGGGACATATTTTTCTGTACGGAGTACATAGAGACTTCATATTTTTTAAGTTTTGTATCGATTAATCTTTAAATTTCAGGTATTTATTTTAACCTATTTTTACTATTAATATGTTTGTTAAATACAATAGATGAATATAGGATTGTAATTTTGTTATTTCCGTTGCGATTGCCATCCCTCAATCTGTCTATCATTATGAATTTTAGCCTGTTCAGTTTGTAAAAGACTCAACATGTTTCGAGTCTGAAGAACAATTTTGATCGATCCCTCCAAGTATATAGGTTGTGTGTAACATTTAAAATTGATCCATTGCTGTTCTTTCCTCACATTTCTGATAATAAGATGAGTAGGTGGGGAAGATGGAAATTGGAGCTGAAGAATTCATTTCTTGGAGAGGAAAGAAGGCAAATCCTGAAAAGCATGTAGTAGTTAAAGCTGCAAGCCTAGCATATGGTTAGGAATCAGGCTGTTGAACTTAGGATCACTGTTTTTGGGGACTTTTTGAGTTGAATTTGGTGCAGCCTTTCTCGTTTATCTAGTCATAAAATGCGTTCACAGTTACTTTTTGATCGTCAGCTTACTTGTTAGTGGCATGGTCAGATATAATGCCGTTTCCTTTATTAGAGAGAAGATGTACCCACAACACAAGCAATAGAGGAATTCTTGGTTTGGACATCGAAAAGGAGTTCCTTTCTTTATGTTCAGTTGTGGAGGTGCTAGAAAAGTTGGCTTTCTTGTGAAATGCCATCAACTTGGTGACGTACATTATTAAAACAATGCACTACCCAATTGCCGAAGCAGCGAACATGATCACTAACTTTCTTGGAGCCTCCTTCTTGCTCACTATTTTGGGGAGCTTAATTACCGACTCTTTCTTCACTAGATTCAAGAGGCTTATCATCTTCTGCGTTATCTAGCTATTGTTACGAACCATCTACATACAATTGACCATTTAAGTATAAAAATGAATGGGCTGAAATGAGCTCTCTGTAGGGACTAATCCTGTTAACAATTCAAGCTAATGACACTCGGTTACAGCCAGAACTGGGCAGGATGCCAAAAATCGATCTCAAGCAGCTACTCTCTCTCTGCGGGGCTGTATGCTATTGCACTAGGAGTTGGTGGAATAAAGGCCTCATTACTGGCACACGATGCTGACCAGTTTGACCACACCAATCGGCTGCTGATTTCCGGATCCTTCAATTGATACTTCTTCTCCCTCTGCGCATGAGGCCTATTGGCGTGTACAGGAAAACTTGGGTTGGATTTGGGGTTTCAAGATATCAATATTTGTTTTGGTCCAATATCAAGAATCGTTAAGGTAACTATTAAAATCTGTGCAATCACTAAAATACTACACAGTGGGAGCGGGAGCCGGAGCGGCATGGTCTTTTTGTGCATATTCTCGAATGAAATAAAAAATACAAAGGATTTTTCTAACATGTACTTGTGTCTAATGAATAAATAAATAAAAGGGTGATATATGCAGCGGATCACCTGTTATAAACTTGCAATTGAAATAAAGAGATTTTAAAGTTAGCGAGAAAGAAGAAAGGGCACTTAAAATGGATGAAGAAAGGATACTTAAATTGTCAAAAGAAAGGACACTTAAATTGATTGACATGCTTCATTAGTGGGCTAAGCATAGGACCCATTTGCTCAGTAGCTGAAACGAAGGATGTCACGACATGACAGCAGCGTGATTTCATTGATTTAATGATTCTATCCTCCACCAAGGTCACCAGTCAACACGTCAAAATGGTGTCGTCTCGAGATGGTAAATTTTTGTTCCTGCCTTGCTTGGCCTGGCCTATATTTGTTCATTAAGTTAGCTAGCATGCATTAACACGAATTGTTAAAAGTTGGAAAGGGACATCATAGCTATGCCTTTTTTGCCTAGTTAGTTATAGGGCTTCCCAGACCTAATAACTCAGTGCAGAGCAGACCAAATTTTCCACTGGGTGGAGCTGCGTTTTTACTTTTTATTAAAATCATCAAACGGCATTGTTAATGCAACCAATAGAGCAGCGAACACGGTTTAGGTGTTGATGAAAATGTCAAGCACGAGCATAGTTTCCTCTACATATTGAGTACAAATATGCTACTATACTGCCTTTTATTACATTTCTGGCTTGCTTAATTTCATTCAATTAATTTCCACTTCTCAATTTCACTCTTCTTCCACTAAATATATTTTTTTTAAAAGAAATCCCTCAATGGGTGCCCAAGAAGAATAACAAAATGCTAAAGATGGACAAAGTTGATGCCAATTCTCTAACGTCTTGTACCAAAAGATTTTGATTTTGATTATGTGGAAAGGGAACCAACATATTGATATCGAAACATGATTAAATCAAATTCACCCCACAATTTTCTGCAATATATAAAATTAAGGAGCTTTTCACCTAAATTATATAAAAAAAATACAAGTCAATGCAGTTGTTAGCTATCACGAAATGATATATACATATTAATAATAAGTTTGTATCCTTCTTTTTTTCTTTGAAACTAAGCATATTTACTAATAAAACTCGGCTTCACACCGTAAAGTGTTTAACAAAAATTCAGGTGATATATTCCATCTAAACCTATTGAGATAACCACTAGCTGCTGTAGCTAATAAATGGTCTGCCATATTAACATTCTTAGGAACCAATGTAAACGAGCAAGATTGAAATCTACCAAAAGTATTTACATCAGTCATCCAAGATTGAAACATTGCACTAATTGGAGGCAATCTATTTCCACTGCCACTAAGGTAAAACCCAAATGTGTTAACCATGTTAGAGCTTCCTTGAACGCCATAGCTTCGGCTATAAGTGGTTTGTAGTTTGATATCACAAAACTAGAAAAAGTCCATTTGCGCCTTTGATTACTATACCATACGACATGGTTCCCTGAGCTGATTGAATAGCTGCATCAAAGTTACACTTCACTGATCCTACAGTAGGGCTGGACATCTCACAACATTGTCCTCTACTCTATGTGGAAATCCAGAAATGGCTATTGACTCTTGAACTTGCTTCCACTCTTCGTAGTAGTGTTGTATAAAATTCTTCAATTATTATAATATCTTTGTTATGTGTATTCAGCATATTTTTAAGACTTTTGATTTTTTTGACACTTCTATAGTTCATGGAGATGACAAACAAGTGAATATAAGATGAATGATGGCCATTTTTTAATAGACATGCATATGTAGAGTGTCACACGCCAATGTTCTCTAGTTAAATAGTTGTATGTATCAATTATGTAAGTCTCTGGAACCATGTTAAGAGGGGCGTGAAGGGCAAAGACATACACAATCGTGTTATAACTTACACAATTGTGTGTGATGGTCGTGTAATTCTCTGTGACCGTATACATATTCTAGTGAGGTGGTGCTGAAGAGACACGATCACTTGACTATAAATGTGATTGTGTAAAGTGCAAAAAAAACCTATTTCGTGATATAAAAGAGAAAATACGCAGGTTTTGCATGAGAGAGACACAAAAACAACAAAAATTGAGGAAAAACATAGAGAGAGCATGTAGTATAGTATTCTCGTCGATTTTTTTTATTATTTTTGGGATTTGATTGAGAGTTTGTTGATTCACATATCAACTTTAATTTCAATCCAAAAACTTGTGAGAGGACTTATAGTTGTGGGGTGAGATATTAAACTTTATAAATCCTTATTTGAGTTTAGTAAATTTGTTTGTTGGTTTAGCACGTAGCCTTTTCTTCTACACTAGAAGGTTTTCTATGTAAATCTTAATATTTGCTTCTTTACTAAATTTCTTATTCTCGTTGTAATTTGATGGTTAAACTTGAAGTGTGTTTTGTTATTGCTCTTAGGTTGACTTTACATAGTTGTATTTTTTTATTCCTAGCAAGCGATATCAAAGCCATCGTGATAGAAGGTGGAACTAACTTTATGAGCAAGTTGGCCTCAACAAACTACTATATTTGAAAGGCCATGATAGAGAACCTTCTATATTGCAAGGATCTTTTCGATTTTATTAATATAGACAAACGTGTGAAGGATGATGTTCCTTTAAAACCTAAGAAGATGTCAGATAGAGAATGAGAGAAGATGAAGTGAAAAACTATTAGTATAATTCAAAAATTAATTGATACTAGTATATTCAACCATGTGTCGTAAGAAACTGATCCTTTAAAGTTGTGGAAAAAGTTATAGGGACTTTATAAAAGGAAGATTGCCCATAAGAAAGCCTCTATGATTAGAAGGCTTATAAAATTGAAGCTGAAAATTAGGAAATTTGTGTCAGAGCATTTGAGTAATTTCTAAGATATAATCAACAAGCTTACAACAATGAAGTTCATTCTTGATTACAAGCTTCAACTCTTATTCCTATTGAGTTTACTACAAGATAGATGGGAGACATTGGTGGTGACAATAAGTAATTCAACTCCTGAAGGTGTGCTTTCTTTGAATGTAATCAAAAAAAGTATGCTTAATGAAGAAATCAAAAGAAAAGAGATGGTAGTTGAGAATGTGCAAGCTTTCATTGCAAAAGGCAGGGGAAAGAGTAAGAGAAAGGGTCCCAAAGGCCATGACAAGTTTAAGAACTGATTAAAGTCTAAAGGTGATAAAGAAGTGAAGACATACCACTATTGCAAAAAGTTAGGACACATTTAAAATTTTTTCTATAAGTGGAAGAGGGATAAAAAAAGTAAGATCATCATAATAATGGAGATGATAAGAATACAACCACAATAACTTTAAGTGCAAATGATGAATTGTCCCTATTTTGTGCGATAATTAAATTTATCCATGTTAGTAATTCAGGTTCTGAGTGGCTAATTAACACGAGAGCTTCACATCATTATGTTCCAAAAGTAGAGTACTTCTTAAACTATAAGAGTGGAGACTTTGACAGTGTAAAGATAGGTAATCAAAGTTTTGCCAAGATTGTCGATATGGGTGATATCTAAGTTCAAAAAAATTTTGAGTGCTTATTGACCTTAAAAGATGTATTAAGATTTTAGCACACTTTTAGAGATAGGAAGTGGAAACTGTTCTAAAGAGCAATAACTATTGCTCAAGGAGAGTTATGTTACACATTATACAAAACACACTTAAAGGTGTATGATAGGGGAAAGGTATACATAATTGAATAGGAAACTTTTTCAAATTTGTGATATCGATGATTGGGGCATATGAGTTAGAAGGGATTAAAGTTGATGGCTGATAAATCTCTTATCCCGATTAAGAATACATCACCTCTTAATCCTTGTACTCATTTTTTGGCTGAAAAATAGCATAAAATCTCTTTCAAGAGAATATCTATAAAGAAGACAGAGAGATTGGAACTAATACATTCAGATGTTTGTGGCCCAATTGAGGATGGGTTAGTAAGAGGTAACAAATAATTTCTTACATTCATTAATGATGCTTTAAGGAAGACTTGGGTGTACATGTTCAAAATAAAGAGTTAAGTATTTGAAACTTTCCAAAAGTTTCATGTCATGGTAGAAAGTTGAAATAAAGTTAAAGTGCTTGTGAACACAATAAAGAAGAGTATAATTTCAATATAATTGAAGAATGATGTACATCGTATGACAGTAGATATGAGAAGACTAAACCTGGTACTCCTCAATATAATGATCTTATTGAGAGGATAAATAGAACAATTTTAAAGAAGCATACTCAGAATGTCCAAGTTGCAGAAGACATTTTAGGGTAAAGTAGTCCGAACTAAAGTATATTTGATCAACTAAGGTCCCTTGGTTCCGTTAGATTTTGAGATTCATAGGTAGAGATCCCACATATGACCATCTGAGAGTATTTTACTGTAAGATATTTAAACATGTACCAAAGGATCAAAGATAAAATCTTGACTTAAAGGTGATGCCATGCATCTTTGTTGGCTATAATGGTGATCAGTTTGGCTTTAAACTCTATGACTCAAAGAAGTAAAAAGTTGTCAGGAGTCAGAGTGTGGTCCTCCAAAAGCACAAGAGAGTTACTGATCACAGTAGCTCATCCTATGGTGACGTTGTTTCTTCTTCGTTATTTACCTCTACTGAGCAGTTTGTAGGTGAAAGAGAAGAAGTGTGTGACCAAACACACATTAATGGTGATCAAGTATAACCTAGTAATGATGAGATACCCTAACGACATCTAGAAGTTGAAGATGAAGTTGTTGAAAATAATGAGTAAAGGGAGCAACTATGTCTAACTACTAAAGAAATACAACTTCGAGGGTTGATGAGTGAGAAAAGGCTTTAAACTAGATATTCGAGTTTAGAATATCTATCGGTTACTATTGAGGGTGAGTCTGAGAATGTGTAAGAGGTAGCATTTTATGTAAACAAATATCTCTGGCTTGTAGCTATGAAGGAAGAGATGAACTCTCTAAAGAAGAATGATACATATGATATTGTAAAGCTTCCAAAAGGTAATAAGGCCTTGAAGAACAAATGGGTATTCAAGATGAAGAAAGATGGTGACAAGCTGGTGAAGTGTAAGGCAAGACTAGTGGTGAAAGGGTTTAGTCAAAAGAAGGGCATTGCTTTTGATGAAATATTCTCACTAGTGTTTAAGATGACCTCAATTCAAACAATATTAGATTTGACTTCTTGCTTAGACCTTAAACTTAGGCAGTTGGTTATTAAAACTACCTTCTTGCATGGAGATTTGGAAGAGGAGATATACATGGAACAACTAAAAGTTTTAAAGCTAAAGGCAAGCAGAATCTGGTATGCAAGTTGAAGAAAAGCCTATATGGGTTAAAATAATCTCCAAGGCAGTGGTATCGAAAGTTCGATTCTTTTACGAAGGATCATGGTTAAAACAAACTTATCTCAATACTTGTGTGTATTTTAAGGAATTCACAAGTGAGAACTTCTCATTCTTCTTATACATGTTGATGATATACTACTTGTGGGTCAAGATGTTGGAAGAATCCAAAAATTGAAGGAGAATTTGTCTAAATCTTTTGATATCAAAGATATAGGACCTGTAAAGTAGATTTTAGTTATGGATATATCTCAGGACAGGAAGAATAGGAAACTGGTGTTGTCACAGGAAAGAAATTTGGAACAGTTGTTAGAAGGGTTTAATATGAAGCATACCAAACTAGTTAGCATGCTACTGGTGACTCATTTCAAGCTAAGTAAACATGCATATGCCTCAACAAAAAAGGAGAAAGATGGCATGTCTTTTGCTTTATACTTATCAGTAGTAGGGTCATTTATGTATGCAATGGTGTGTACAAGGTCAAATATTGTACAACTTGTTAGGTTTGTGAGTAGATTCTTGTCAAATCTAAAAAAGGTTCACTGGAAAGAAATAAAATGGGTTTTGAGATACTTGAGAGGTGTTTCAAAGTGGAGTTTGTGTGTTTGGTAATGGTGAACCAACTCTAGAAGGTTATATGGCTGGAGATCATTACTACATTTAGCAATAGGTCAACCTGCTATAGGGGGTCTAGGCTTGGCTTGAGGCCTGACCAAGTTTTGAATGGTAGGCTCAAGATCGAGTCATACTAGGCCAAAGATAGCCCATTTTGAGCCAAATTATTTTTTAAGTTAAAATTTAAAATGACGTTATTTTGTTATTACATGTTTGGCCTTAGGGTTAGGTCCTATTGCCATCTTTAATCTTGATAGAAGAAAATATACTTCAAGTCTTCTATTCAAATTTGAAGAGGAAGCTTTTTCATAACAAGTCAAGTTATAAAAGTGTGTAGCTTTATCCACACATGAAGTAGAGCATGTAGCTATAATGGAAGCTTGTAAAGAGATGTTCTAGCTAAAAAGGTTCCCTCAAAAGTTGAATGTGAAGTAAGAAGACTATGTACAATTTTGTGATAGTTAAAGTGCTATTGACTTGCTCCAAAAATACTATGTATCATTTTTGTACAAAGCACATAGGTGTCAGATATCATTGGTTGAGGTTAGTGAATGAAGAACAATAATTGATGTTGAAGAAGGTTTATATGGATATGAATTATGGTGATATGTTAACTAAAGCTGTTCCTAGAAACTAATATGAGCTTTTTAGTAAAGTTATTAGGATGTATCCTAAATAGTTGTTGAAGCTTAATGTGTCTTCCTCATATTTAGGCCAGAGGGGGAGATTGTTATATGTGTCCAGTCTTATTTTTGAGACTTTTTCTCTTTTTTGAAACTTTTATAGTTCGTGGAGATGACGAACAAGTGAAGACAAGATGAATGATAGGGTGAATCAAGCTTTTTCTAGACAGGCACTCCCGTGTAGAATGCCACACACCTGTTTTCTCTACTTATACAATAGTGTGTATTAACTGTGTAAGTTTCTAAAACCATGTGAAGAAGGAAGTGAAGGGCGAAGACATACACAATCATATACATGCTCATGTTCATGACTTACATGATCATGTGTGACGATCGTGTAGCTCTCAATGACTGTGTAAATATGTGAATGAGGTAGTGTTAAAGAGACATGGTTGTGTATATGAGTATGTACGATGTAGAAAAACCTATTTCGTGATTAAAAAAAAGATACGTAAGTTTTGCATGAGAGAGTGGCTAAAACACCAAAAAAGTGAGAAAAACACTGAGAGAGCAAGTAGTATAATATTTTAATCTCTTTTTGATTATTTTTTAGATTTGTTTGAAAGCTTGTTGATTCACATATCAATTTTGATTTAAATCCTGAAACTTTGTGAAGTAGCGTGTAATTATGGGGTGAGATATTAAACTTTGTAAATTCTTATTTGAGTTTAGTTGATTTACTTGTCGTTTGACCCATAATTTTTTCCTCCTGACTGGCGGGTTTTTCATGTAAATCTTGTTATTTGTGTTTTTATTGAATTTTGTATTCTCGTTCTTATTTACTAGTTAAACTTGAAAAGTGTTTTGTTGTTGATTTTAAAGAGTTGTTTTTTTTTTTGACTTCCAACAATCTTTCAGTTTAGAAGGTCAAATACAAAATTTAATTCTTTAGGGTACTACCTACTTTGAACAGATTATGACAATGTACGTGCTTGATTGATTCAAAATAACAACAGAGGAAATAATTTTAAAAATATAAAGAAATCAACTTTTTGTTATATAAACATAAATTATTAACTAGTGAAACTAGAAAATCATGAATAAAAATATTTAGTTAAAATAAAAGAGCATAATGTGGATAAAAAATCAGTGAAAATAAATAATATCTCATATGGGTAAAATATATTTTTTGTAAAATTGTTATAACAAATCCGAATAAAAAGAAAAATTAAACTTTTTTTCTGATACATTAAAGTCTTTAGCATTAAAGAGTTCCATTCTTGTTTTAAAATTATCTGACAATGAATCTTAACGTAATGATGCACCTTAATTAGCGCATGAGGTAATTATTCAAACAGATAGCAAAAACAAATCATAATGGGATCCATACCAACATCTTTCTAGTCTTTGTTAACACGATTATATCATTTCAAACGGCATTATGCTTTTTTTTTACTTAATTTAAAAATGAAAATAAAAACTAACAGGTATTAGATTTTGAGATTGGCATATTGCTGCTTTCCTGTAAGTAGTACTTCAGAAGGTGATATGAGTTTTTTAAATTTTTTAATATTTGAAATTATGAATTGCGTTATATAAATTCATGTGAATTTTTAACTTTTGTATTTGAATCCCTAAATAATTATTTATTTGGGTTGTGTTAAATAATTTATTTTGGTTTCTTTTGAATTTTATAAATTATAAAAAAATGGGAATTATACAATTCCGAGTCCGGTCTTTTCCAGTTTTATTTATCCCCTTTTCCTCGTCGGATGTATCCGTGACTTCCCTTCTGTGCTTACATAAGCAAGCCTTTACTAGCGTCCTGTTTCCTCTGCTTAGTTGACGGGAACTTCAGCATGTTCACGTGCATAAAATCCTCAATTTTTGTCCGCCAAGCTCTCAGTATTCTTCCTTTTTACATTATCCTCAGTAAACAATTCAACTTGTAGAAGTAGAAGTTTATGCAAGTGGGTTGGTAGTTCAACACTAACGCTACGTGCATTATCCCCCAACCCAAGATGCTCCGTATCGGCTCTCGCCATAATTATATATGCTATATGTATATCGCATTGTTATATAGAAGAAGAAGAATTAACGGCCCAACGCTTGTCAGGATTCTCCAACAGCATTGGTGATTATCCTTAAAAAAAACATTATTACTGACTAAGCGTCCCACCTCCTATCCTTCGCCTGACTCGCCTACAAGCTTCCCAAGCCTCACTCCTCACTCCACTAGACTCAGCGTCTTTGAAGTCAACACAAAAACCTACCCCAAGTGCCAGATCCAATCCATGTACACTATCATCACGCCATGCGGTGTCCCTCGCCGAATAGCACCCACGTTACATACGCCGTGGAATATGCCGCTACATACATTTTCTTTTATTAGAATTCTACCACTATTTCAACGTGCTTATCCGATTTGATACAGCTATTTTGCATTTAGAGAAAACTCTTTAATGTTTTTAAACTTTTGTGCAACTGTGTTTGATTCCAATCACAGGTTTGGCAGGCCAAATCGTAATATCAAACTTATTTAGTAAAAATTTGTGTCTAATTTTACTTAAAATACAAAATATTACTACCACAGTTTAAGGATATTTTGTTCTAACAAGTAACAATTATGCGGGATAACGCCATACAACTGCATGAGAATGAGATACGCATACGCAGAAGTCTTAGAAACCTTTCATTTATTTAGAGGTTTAATACAAATTAAAGGGATTAACCATTTCCTCTTTCTACAATAATAAATTAAAAAGAAAATTGAATGGTTAAGATCTGGTCGCCTTTCATCTCTTTCATTATTTTAAACACACACACATTTTCCTTTATATGCGTTGTTCCAAGTCAACTTTCATTTGCAAAAGCACTCTCCTTTTATCTCACCCTGACTCCTCTGTCCACCTCACTACAATGGCTTCTCTTTACTTCTCAGCTCCATTTCTAGTTCTTGCCTTCTGGGTTCTAATAATCTCGCAAGTTCAGGCACTAACATGTACCTCGCAGAAGTTCGACAACAACAAGCTCTACGCCAACTGCAGTGACCTGCCATCACTTAACTCCTACCTACACTACACCTACAACTCCTCCAACTCCTCTCTTTCCATCGCATTCATAGCCCCTCCGGCCAAATCCGACGGCTGGATCGGTTGGGGCATCAATCTCAACGGCACCGGAATGGTTGGAGCGCAGGCCTTGATAGCCTTAAAATCCGACGGCAAGATGGTCGTTAAAACCTACAATCTTGTTTCCTACAAAGTGGTCAACGAGTCCAAGTTGTCGTTCGACGTCTGGGACCTGAGCGCTGAATCAAACGGCACAAACTACAAGATCTTCGCTTCCGTCAAGGTTCCTAATGACTTGGAGAAGCTGAACCAGATTTGGCAGGTAGGTCCTTCGACAACCAATGGGAGGCCCGACAAGCACGATTTTAATCCCGCCAATCTTCAAGCTAAATCGACACTGAACTTGGTGGCCTCCTCGCCGACCACAGCTGGTAATGGGTCCACTGGAGCTAATAGTACTGGCGCTGGTTACAGGATACAAGAAGTCAAAGTAGGATTTTATTTTGGTCTGTCCGTTATTATCGGTAGTTTAATAGGTCTCTAAGATTTTTCTGGTCTTGCAAAATTTCTTTTCGAGGTTGCAATGTTATTGTGGTTGGCACGAACCAATAAAGTTGCTGTTTTCTTACTTTTTTTTCTTGGAGATTGTGATATGGTTGCTGTTGATCCTGTTCTAAAGTTACTTTGAAACAGGAGAATTTTCTTTTATCGTTCTGATTACTTGTAGTAACACATGTTAGCAACTCGGCTTCCTATTCATCTTTTGACAGTTGGTGATTCCTTAAATTGGGGTTTTTGTCTGGAAATTATACATTCAGGACTGCTTAATTTAAGGTTGATAACCGGATTTTGTATTTTGTTGTGAACTTGGCATATTTTTCCTGATACCCAAACGCAATGTGACATGTGCTTTCTTTGTTTTTTAATATATATATATATGTGCAAACTACGGAAGCTGATGAATTACTCCCAGCGTCTTTTTTTTATTTTTCTATATATTCCGTAAAAGCAACGGAATTTTTGCTCCAAAAGCAACGGCCATGCCTATGGTCAGAAAGCAAAAAGCAGAGGTGCCTTTTAAAAGTAAAGGTAGGAGCCAACTTTTCCCTTTCTTGGGTTACACCGAGAACCAAAACAATCTGTAGTCTCTTAGACGCCACCCGCAACACCCCTTCAGATCCTCTGTAACCAAGAGACTGGGCATAGAGGAATAGGTCCCCGGTCCCCCCACAACACAAGTTAATGACAAAATCAAGCACGAATGCCTTCTGAGATGTAGACCTATTAAAGGAATAAGAATTCAATTGGTTCGAATGATAATAAGAATAAAAAAAGAATATAGTGAAAAATAAGAATGGATATTATCATTATAATTATGATGGTTGATTAAGAGAAAAGAATGATTATTATTACCAATGATAGTGGTTGGTTTGTAAAAAATATTAAGAAATAAAATTTAATTATATATATATTAATTAAAATATTGTAATTAATTATGTAATTAATGAATCAATTATATTTTAATTAATTATATTTTAAATAATTAATTATGATTTAATTAATTATATTTTAATCAATTAATTAATTAATTACATTATTTCAATTAATAAATGAATTACATTTTAATTAA
>JANIPM010000009.1:12718655-12735128 GCA_027478405.1 Erythroxylum cassinoides
TAACCTCGACTTTGTATTTCATAAACACTTCCTCTACATCACTTTAAGTTTTCAATAAGTAAACCTTAGTAAATTGATAACAATCATCCACAAAAGTAATATAATATCTTATGCCTTCTTTCCTTACACAATTCTTAAAATCACCCAAATCTGTGTGCACTAAGTCCAACAATTGTGACTCTCTCTTGGTCACTAGCTTAAAAGGATTTTTAGAATGTTTAGCCTCCACACAAATTTGAAAATTTTCTATTTCATTGGTGATCTAGTTGGCCAACAAGTTTAAGCTTTTATCCTCTTAATTGACCTCACATTCACATGCCCATGTCTAGAGTACCATAGATCTAGATACTCAATAATATAAGGAGAAGAACTAGATGCATTCATTTCAACATTAAGTACAAATAAGCCCCCATTACAAAACCCTTTACCAATAAAATTCCCATTCCTAATCAAAACTAGCTTATCATAATCAAAAGTAAGTTTAACACTAGCTTTGTTAAGTAAGGCACCAAAAATCAAGTTTCTACAAACATCAGGAACAAATAAAACATGTTTTAAAGCCAAAATTTTTCTAGAAGTGAGTTTGAGATTGACCTTCCCTACTCCTTGGATAGGAACTTTGCTGGATTTACCTATGTACATGAACTCACCATTGGCAGCATCATTCAAATCCTTAAACAGGTCTTTGTTGGTGCAAATGTGGTCCGTGGATCTTGTGTTAATGATCCACTAAACCAAGTTTCCAGCGAAGTCAACTTCGAACACCACAGTAGTAACGATCTTCTCGTCATCACAAATGGCAGCTTTAACCACATTAGTTTGAGGCTAACTAAAATTTTTCTAGTTTCCCCATTAGTTCCTGAAATATCGTGGTTTCTGTCCTTGTCCCTTCCTCTTATGGTTGATTCTAGCTTAACAAAGAGCAATAGGACGGCCTGGCTCTTAACAAAGAGCCATATGCCCTGCTTCCCTATGTATCTTTTATTCCAATTTAGCAATCATATGGGCACCGATCCCCCTTTTAAAAAAAAAAAAGGACGGCCTGGCTTGTGGCACCACCAATAGTTACCATCAATCCTTTTGCACTTAAACTAACTATGCTTATTTTTTTTGAAAGACTTGTTTTATCCACCATTCGTATTGGAGTTACCTGTATTTTTATGTTCAATAACATTAGCCATAATAGTAGCGGCAGGGGTGAGTGATTTGGCCTTGTCTTTATGTTCCCTATCAACTCCTGTAGTTTCATGTACTTCTTCGTATGCCTCAACTAGTTTTTCTAGTTATTCCATGAGGTTGATGGTTTTTAAATAAGAGCATTAGCTTAAAACAGTTCCCACATATTCATACCCTCATCAAGGATTTCAACAACTAGGTTTTCATACTCATGTAATTGGTCCATACAAGTTTATCATCAACAATAGTAAACTTTAACCACTTAACAACTGCATATTTCTTTGTAACAACATCATTAGTATCATATTTAACTTCTAAGGCATCCTAAATTTCCTAAGCAATCTTGTACTTGCAATAGATATCAAATAATGGTTTATCATATGGTTGAGCAACACTCCCTAACGGTACGCTTATCCTTAGTTATCTTAAGGTCAATATTATTACTTGAAATATCTTGAAACAACACATAATTAATTTCGAATTGTTAAAAGTAAAATAGAATTTTCTTAGACCATCTTTTGAAGTTTATCCTATCTAGAGGGCCTAACCTTGTAACATCCCATTACCTGCGGGGAGGCTAGAATAGTAAATATGAGTGATTAATGAGAGCTTAGAAATGCATTTTTCATGCTCATACATAATATGGCATACACGTACACGTGAATAGTGAAATTTTGCACATGAAAATAATTGTACATGCATTCATGGATAGTTTCAGGTATAATTAGATTGAGTTGTATTATTTTTTAGAATTTTGAAATTTATTTTTATTGAAAATTTTATGGGTTAGTGGAATTGTTGTATTTTTTAATTTTGGTGAATTTAGGAATAATTTTTGAAAAATTAAAAAAATAAAAATAAAAAAATAAGAATAGGAAAAAGAAATCAAAAGAATATTAGAGATAAAGATGAGAGTTGAAGAAATTAGTTCAAAAGGAACTTGGTTAGAGCTTAGACATTAGGAAAGTGACAAGTGTCACTAACTTAGTTGAGTGGCTTTGGTAAATTGTTATAAATAAGTTATAGTTATCTGAGAGTTAAAAAGGGGCTTTTGGGCTCATTAAGGGTAGAAATGGAAGAAAGAAATGTAATATTACTTTTTAAGAAGGGGGAAACATGAATTGAGAGAGAGAAAGATAAATTAAGAAAGAAAAAGAAGAATTTCGGTGGTTGAGAGAAAAGAAAAGAGTTGAGCTAGGATTTTAACACTTCTTATTCTTGAGAGAGATTTTGAAGTATGTCAAGAAGAGAAAAAGGAAGATGGAGAGAAGAGCTTTAAATTGAGCCAAAGATCTCTTCATTTGGTGAAGAATCAAAGTAAGATCATTTGAATCTTTTGGATTTTTTTGGGAAGAGTTTTAGACCATGGAATTAAAAACTACATGGGTTTAAGTATTCTAGAACCAATTTTAGTGATTGTGCGTTGTGAGATTTTCCAATTTGAAAATCCTATTGAATTGAGATTTGAGAATTTAATGAAGTTAAATTGGTAGCTGAATGGTTATACTCAGGACTTTCCAAGTTTGCCCGGTGTAAAATTTCTAGTCTTCCTTAGGGGTAAATTTCGTGTTCTGACTTCAGGAAAAAATATGGTTTAATCTAGGCTAAATTAGACAAAGTTATCTTCTGGAAAGTTGTAGCTTTAGCTTATCTTTCTAGCTTTCTAATGGTATATAATATGAAATTTTTGGACATCAAAGAAGAAAGTTATGATCTTTATGAGTGGAGATGCTCAGGGGTGTAATCTGCTTCGTCTTAGGTTGACTTTCTGCTTCGTCTTAAGTTGACCATCTACTTTGTCTTAGGTTGACTTTCTGCTTCGTCTTAAGTTGACCATCTGCTTCGTCTTAAGTTGACCATCTGCTTCATCTTAAGTTGACCATCTGCTTCGTCTTAAGTTGACTTTCTGCTTCATCTTAAGTTGACCATTTGCTTCGTCTTAGGTTGACTTTTTGCTTCGTCTTAAATTGACCATTTGCTTCTTCTTCACTGTTTATTTTGTATCGTTTGGTTCAATTTTGACCTCTTATATGATAGAATTTGTCTTCAAGGTCTCATAAAAGTTGTAGATCTTGAAGTTCTCTTCCAAACCATCTAATAATAACCTTGATTCGATACCTATAGTGAAAGTTATGCTAGTTGGCCCGAAATAGGTTCAATATGATTAAGGACAGAACCTTGCTTGATTCTTTCAGCCATAACTTTGTCATCCGACCTCCAATTGTAGTGATTCTTGGACCAATAGATTCCTAACACATATTTCTATCACTCTATGAAAATTGGTAGCATTATGAATTTATTTGGAAAAGTTTGGTTGAAAGAAAGTGAGGGAATCTGTTGGAATATTATGAACTGGTGTAATTTCACTGAACATGTTTGGCTATTTCAGTTATAGTTGGATCTATAGGATTCTAAATGAGATGATTTTTAATTTGGAGTAAACTAGAGATATAGGATTACAAAGTATATGAAGAAGTTGAATTGTGATTCAGTCTCTAAGAAGTTTAATTTCTGGATGGAAGTAGTGTATAGTATACTGTTTTTGAATATGAACAACCTGAAAATGTTTGAGGCATATCTTCCAAATTATTAAACCAAATTAAGTGATTTTAGTGTCAATAGAAACATAACACATAGAGGAACACTTTTCTAGAGAGATTATGACGAAATTACTTCAGTTTCACCTTCTTATTGAACATGAACAATAGACCCAAAAGTGTGTTAGTGAGGCATAAACCTAAGTATAAATTATACTTAGATGAATTTTGATATGAGAATAATTTTGTGATGAAATTAATGGTAAGATACCTAGGATTGTCATAAACATGCATTGTACATATTTCATTTCATTCTTATGCATTGTTAAACACTTATGATTGTACAAATTGTGATGGATGTGTATGTTGTTTAATTTAGAAGAGAAATTGGAACGTCAACCTCCAGAAGTTGACGGTACTTCCAAGCTTTAGCTTCGAGAGCGTATTGTGAGTAGACCTAGATGGTCTCATTTCATTGTTTGTTTTGTTTTGAATTTTTGTATTGATTGACTACTGAATGACTATATGAATGTGATTGAATGTGTTGGTTTTCAGACAGGAGGTCCGATGAATGTGACGTATGAATGAAATATTGAAGTGCTCATTGAATGTGAATTGGATGGAATGAGTGTTTTCTCGACTTAAGTGTTGAATGCTGGACTAAGGTCCGATGACAATGTGAATGAGATGTGATAGTGAATATGATTGTGTGTTATTGAGCACTTTCAATCGACTAAATATTGTGATGCATTTGATTGCATGAATGCATGAAATATAATGAAAGTTGTGACTAGAGTAACCACCGATCAGAGCTTAAAGCTCAACGAGTGAAAAATAGCATCGAGCTCAAAAGTGAATAAGAGCCAAAAGCTCACTATGTAAAATGAGCCCTTTATCCCCCAAGCGGATAAGGGACAGTTAGTAATGAGTCCGGTATCTAATAGATACGGGACAGTTTAAGCACTCGGTCACAACAAAGTAACAAATAGAAAGTGAGTCTCATGTGCACTGCATATGCATAATATGAATAACTAAATTGTATTGAATTTGAAATGTGAAATGATGTGAATGTGAATTTTGTGTTATATGACTAGGTGAGCCATCGATGATGGTCATTCATTGAGTTCGCAAAACTTACCCAAAATTTGCAAATATTTTTCAGAATTAGAAGAATACACCGTTAGGCAAACCGGAATATACCTATTGCATGCAAGTGAGAGATAAAGGTCATGATCAGTTCGTGTCTACATTGTATTTCTTTATTTTTGTACTAAATTATATTTTCCGCAAATTTTGTATTAAGGAATGTATTCTGAAATTATTATTCAATGTGTATGCGAATGTAATCATGTTGTATTGACATTATGATTATGAGTGTTTTGTTTCTAAAATGGGCCCTAGTAATTAATGAATTTCTGATGATTTGAAAAATGTTTATGGAATAAAGTGGGTCCTATTTGATGATTGATTTCTGCATACTATGTTTATGGTTTTAAAAAAATATTTTATACTGAGTTTTGACTTATTAAGGGCTCTAGCATGTTACCCTTGCGGGGCACGATCTCGGATATCACTCAAGATGTCGGACACTTGTCTCGCAGGAGTGGGGTGCTATATTATGTCCACTTCTTTGTATTGAAATCGGTTAGGGTTTGGTGACATTAATTTTGTTGATCGAAAAAGTGACTAAAAAATAACAATGTTTTTTTTTGGTAAGTCAGAAAAATTTATAAATGAAAACAAAGGTATGTACAAAAGAGTTCATGCACAAGTGCTACGGAGGACACAACTAGCTAATACTTAGCAACTAGCCACAGTACAATCCAAGATAGAAACTCGTAGGAATTTTTGCAGCTAAGGATGGAGCATGCTACATCCACTCAACGACAGAACACATGAACTCAACCAGAATCATACCAAGGAGCAATAATCCGAATGGAAAACCTAATCTAACTAATACTCAATCCTAGTAGAGGCAAACCAATAAGATACTGAAGTCAAATCTGCACTTGAGCATCCTGTACCCAAGATGGCTGTTCATTGGTTGAGGTAACTGGAGCGACAGTTGATTGTTTGTCCACGAAGAAGGCTTCCACGAGGAAGTGACATTGCTGAACCTCCGAGTTAGGCATGGCAAAAATAACAATGTTTAACTCAGCCCAAATTTAGGATAACATAGATACTCAAAGTCATTGAATAGTATCTTTACTGAAAATCTGATTACACATATTATGAAATACCTTTGGGCTGAATACATAATATATGCAATTAGCCCTCCATATAAAATCGATCAAAGTACAAACTATCAACTCTTATGACACTACCACCTTTGGGTGAATAGATCACTTGGGCAATAAGTTTCCTCCATCTAATGCCTCTATGCACATCTTATAATGTTATGTAAGGCCAACACCTTTGGGCAGAATAACCAATCATAAAATCAAAGACATCCCCTAACATGCAAGTAGAACAATTCAAAATACTGCTTGAAAGGCCACTTTGGTGATTACATTCTCATCAACACTCAAGAAGTTCATAAATAAAAGGGATACATCTTTATGTTATCCTCACTTTCTTTATGGGCATATGGTATGTGTCAATGTAACATCAATAAATGCAAAAATCCTAATACACAATCTCATTATCACATACGCCTGCTGAATACATTTTTTGAAAACTTCATTTGAGATTTTTGTCAAGGAAAAACTCATTAAAGCAATTATCGTGCATCACCAAACACTAAATCGACCACTTGAGATACAAAAACCTTATGTATCTCCCTTATGGTAAGTTTGTTGCACGAAAATTTACTCAAAAATAGCTTCAAAATGTCTTAATTCCTTTTCTGAGCGACTATCATGCAATCTCGAACATTGAGTATGAGACCCGAGACCTAAAAACTTGAAGTATCTCCCTCATGTGATGTCTGAAGCTTGAAAATTTACTCGAAATCGGATTCAGAATACCTTAATTTCTTTTTTAGAGTAAAACTTTAATTTATTACTAATGTAATAAATCCAGAAAATGGAAAACTCAGTTTATGAATTTCATGGACTCAGAAACTGACTCAAAACAACCAGGGGCACCCATACAGGAAATATGAAAGTTTGTGTTTTTTAAATACTGTAGAAAATTCCGTATGGTTGACGTCAACACTGCATCAACGCACTGTAGCGTTGACATCATCCGCTAATAGCATGATGTCAGTTGCGAGTGACACATGCGCCGCCCATTGATGCACCTCATCAGTGAATGGCGCGTGCTCAGCAAGCACCAGACACATGCTTAAGTGATGGGTGCATTACACGAGCCGACACTTGTTGTGGCACGATCCACCCATGTGTCAACCCCGTGGTTGGTGAGTATGATGCACGTGCTAGACGTACCACCCCTTGGGGCGGTATTATGCGCCAAGGAGTCTGCTAGAAAATGGCAATTTTTGGAGAGTTTCGAGCCATTTTTTTGCGTTCTCGAGCTCTTTTCACCTCATTTCTCTAGACTATATACATGTATAGTACTTTCATGCAATGAAAAGTAAGAAAAATGGAGAAACAAATGTTAAATCTTCGAAAACCTTATGAAGAGAAAATAAAAAAATTGTTTTTAACCACCCAATCACGTCATCGCTTTGATATCATGTGTAATACATAATAGTACCTTAGTTATATGTCCTGGATCGAATGTGAAAGGGCAAGATATGAAGAAATGTGAAAATACCTAATTTCGGTTTCCGTAACTTCAAAACGAGCTTTCTGAAGTTGACACGAGCGCAAATCTACCGCCGTCTTTATAGGAACTACTCTCGGGGATGCGAGTAAGGTCTTTATACAATTTTCTCAAAACATAAGCTTTCTTAACTGGTCAAAGAATCCTTATACTTACGATTAATTATATGAGCAATTGTGAGAGACCTTAACCTTTATATATAGCTTCTATATCGGATTTTCCTATTACAAGGCCAATATGGGTTCGATATATACTAATCATGATCTATTTTTTATATAAACTTCAACATATTAATTTAAATCATTTATTGGGTCACTTTATCATCTTTATTTAGATCAAATTTTAAATTATGTAAATTAACCAATAAGTTATCGAGAAATTAAAAATACAATGAATGATTATCTAATTTTATAAGAAAGGACAAATTTTTCTAATAGTTGACTTACTGTAAGTGTAATAATAGTAGCTATACTCTCCAAATGCCCTAGGTTTTGGAGGTGATGATATCACTTTTATTTCTAATGCGCACTTCAACGCTTATCTAATCAAGTTATTTATTCACACTTGTTCTTCCCGTAAAAGTACCGTAGTTCTGGCCTGAGTATGGGATTTAACCATGATTGAAGTTAAAAAAGGCAGATAAAGTGTCACAATCTGATTAGACCAACTAGAGCCAAAAGCCAACAAATGCCAAACGCCCTACCACCACAAACAAAACACTTCCCTGCCATCGCTACTCCAATTGAGTTTTTCCTCGACTTTACTTCCGGCTTTAACAGCTTCCTGCAGATAGTAATTGTTTTGTTTTGTTTCTGAAATTACCGGGTGCTGCTAAAACTGTTTCCCCTATTATTAATTACTTTCAGACGCTGCCCACCGCTTTCAAGTGCGAGTAGTTGGCGTGTTTTATCTTTATTAGAACCAACTAGACTTAAAAGGTATTGTAAGACCGTTGATATTTTCAGGAGAAGGAAAACGGAAGGAAAAAGTAGGTGGGATTCGTTTAGGCTTTGATGTCGTTAGGTGGCCGAAGACCACATGGACATGGAGCAAAGCAAACAGCACAAATCGTAGCAATTGTGCTTTTACCAAAGAGAAGCAGATTGTGACCTTTGACCCACACGTAGCTTAAAGCCATTTTATCATAGTCATGAATCATGATGAATAATTGAGTGTGCATTTCAAAAGATAAGCATGTGAACCCACTAAGTAGTTAAATTTCAATAGACTAATGACTCATGAGTAAACAAGTTTAATTTGCATGCACTTGTCTTATTTATAATGCTTTGTTGTCTCTTGATTCTAAATTTCAAATTTACCGTCATTGTTCAAACTTCGAATCCACCTAGAGTTTATAAAAATTGGTCTCGAGATTTCGACCCAATCATTTTTAATAATATAGGATTAGACTAATCAAACCAGCTTAAATGTGGGAAGACTATACTTAATAATCAGGTTAAATTCATTAAGGCATTAATGGACATGTACAGTCCAGCAAAGCCATATAATAAATTCTGTTTATATTTTCAAACAGCACTACTAATAAATATATAACTAAAGAAGACTGCCAGTGTCAGGAAAAAAAGAAAAGCAGAAAGCGATCTTGAACAGTAGGAACGTATGATTCACACGTTATCTTTGAACTGTTTCAAGGGAAAATGCAACTTTCTAATGTTCGGTTTGATGACCATTGGCGAATAAAGAATAATCAAACCTGAATGCACCATGCACTGAGCGTAAGATGCACTCTTGTAATTTATGAGACGTGTCCTCTGCTGTCTTATTCATTGCTTTGTAGTTGATAGTGACAATTTTTAAATGCAACTATGATGAAAGAAACCCTCAATTGGCCCATGTAATCATGATGCTACCATGACTCGATAAACAAAAAATAGTTAATGAATGGGATATGACCTCATTAACACATCACTCCCTTCCCACATTAATTTGAACTCCGGGCCACTCACATCATTAATCAGCTGGATCACCCCTTCCGATGAATCAGGTTCCGCATGCAGGGCTGCAAATTGCTCACTGTTTCTCAGTTCCCAGTTCTGTGGCTTTTGTTTCTGCATAATCTTTAAGGCTTTAAATGTATGAATTATTATGGTTACATAAATTGTGTTAACTTTGTTGTTTCTGTGGGGTTCAGTACTCATCAAGAATCAGAAAAAAGAAAAGAAGGCCATCATTTCCTTGCGTTCTAATTCTATTTTCTGTAATTTTTTTGAAAATATCATTCTTCTAATCGCAATATGCTGGATGGTTTTTTGTTTATTTATTATGTCAATATCATTGGAGATGTACCAATAAGGTAGATAAGTTGCAATTAGCGATATTCCTGGGTAATGGATTTGACTACTGTGTCTGTATCCATTCCGTAGATTCACCGAATACAGATTTTGTCCTTACTAGAAGATATTGCATCTTGAAATTTGGCACCCTTCAGATATCCAGAAACAGCGGCGTTGTTCAGGGTGTGTCGTGACACTGCAAGGTTCATTTACTTATTATAAAAAGGAAACAGACGGCAAACCTGCAGAAGAAATTTTCAACAAATATCTATTTCAGATATTTATAAAACCAGGGCAAATATGCAGGTCCTCATGCACGAATGTGACTGGTTAAATAAGCTAAGCCACTGAGTCTACCAAAGGAAAAGTACCGTTGTCTAATGATTGCAAGTTAATTGGATTCAAATGTTTGAAGTTTGAAGTTTCAAATTCAAAAGTTAACGTTGATTATTATATGACTGCCCTAATTCTACTGCTTCAAGGTTTGGCTCAATCTGCTGACGTCTAGTTTCTAGGGGACCTCCATAATACAAAGCCAACAACTTTTTATACTATCTTATCATGATATCCAAGAAGAGCATCTCAATTTCGATTATAATCTTTAATGTATTGAGATAAGATTCCGAACGTATAAAGGAATAAAAAAGTGTTAATGCATGCAAGTGGAGCACAAGATCAACCTTGATTCGTACTCATTTTCTACAAGTGGAAATTAAAATTGAAAAACCTTTTCTTTTACTATTCTATTTATTAATATTAGTTATCAAGCTTTCACTGATTTTATTTCCTTTTTTATGGATTATGAATAAGATATTCTTTTTCAGTGGAGAGAATAGAGGATTCACAAAATAATGAAGAGTCTCACTAGGCCTTCGATTGTTATGTCAACTTTATGATTTGATGATTATGTTTTATCAAATCAATATTAAATTAAATCTACCGCTTCTCAATTCTCAAAGTTGCCTTGAATTTATCGACGCTTTTGTTCGCAAGGTTCTTCTAATGTGATGGCAAAACTTTCAGGTCGTCATCGATGCCATGGAGACAGTGACTTCTTGATGAAATAATTGAGCAAATTGAGTAGATGGCATTTTTTTAAAACTTTCATTAGAGTTTGATGTCGTGGGCTTTGAATTTGCAATCTGGGCATACAATAACGACAACTTTAATGTTCAACATGAAGTTGGAAATTGATCATATTATATGACGGAATGACAGACAATCTGATTGTTGATCTTACTGGAAAATGAGTTGGGGCATTTTCAATTGCAGCTTTCAATTAAGTTAGTTTCGTGGGACTGAGCGAATGCTATGATGTTCCTTATTTACAGCTTTAGTTTCTTTCAATTCTTTAAGTATGTGATTGTTCGGAGGAATGCAGTTATTTCTGCCTATTAGCGAAATAGCAATAAAATATAATTGAAATGGCTTATTTAAAAATGTAAGGTATGATGAAAAATTACTGTCCTAAGTCAGAAATTCTCCCTCTACAGTATAGCAGGACAATGGGATTTGGCATAAGGTTAATGCCTTCTCCACTAACTTTAGTGCACTCCAAAGGGTAGAGTAGGAATTGTCTCCGTGATGGAAGAAAAGACAAAATAGCACAAGAAGAATGCAGCAGACAAATCTACGTTGTATGGCGCAATATGTGAGAAGCAAGAAACAGAAGAAAATATGGAGCAATATGTGAGAAGCAAGAATAATAGAAGAACAAACGAGTGTCTCGTATATAGAAAAGGAAAGGAGAGCTTCATACGTTGATTGGTAATAAAAGACATTAAAATACATTAACGTATTATGGTGAATGTTGCATAATAATGGAGGTAATAATGCCATGAACGTTACCGATAGTAAACAGTGAAACGTTAGGAATGTTAATAATAATAAAAGGAATGAACGTTATGGTAACTGATAAGCAAATGTTCCAAGTTTTGGAACAATCACCAACAATCCCCCACTTTGGCCAAAACTTGAGATACAAATTGTAACAGTTTAGGAGAAAAAATAGGCGAACAACTAGGCGAACAACTTGGTGGACTAAGTCTTGATCCTAATGTCCAAGAAATTTCGGAGACAAAACTTGCTAAAGAAACAAACAACCTCAAAATGCTCTAGTCGTCTCGTGACCGCTCTAGAGAGATAGCCCAAATACGCTCGTAGGAGGGTGACTAGTCCCCCACAATCACATAGGTAAGTCCATCAAGTGTGTATTGGTCACTCCACCCAAACTTGGGCTATGAAACTCATTAAGGATTAAACAATCCAACCTCAACAAACACAGTAAAGTCATGCTAAGGGACGCTATTCAATAACTGAATATCTCAGTATTATTTCACAAAAAATCTACAAGTAGTCACCACATAACTTCGTTGGACCCATTAAACCTAGTTTCCCAAGTTGGGTGTTTTTCATGAGGTTACTATACAATTGGGCTCAACCCTATCTCTTTAACATGCTTTGAAACTAGTTTTCTACTTAATGCTTTTGTAAACGGATTCGTTAAGTTTGTCTTTAACTTGACATAGTCTAGAGAAATTACACCATTTCTAATTAAAGTCCAGACAATTTTATGTATCAATCTAATATGTCTACTTTTTCCATTATATGTCTTGTTCTTAGCAACATGAATGGCAACTTGAGAATCACAATGAAGGAACACAAAAGGAATTGGTTTTTCCCAAAGTGAGATATCTACTAAGAGATTCCTTATCCACTCAGCTTCTCATCCTGCTAATTCTAAAGCCATAAACTGAGCCTCCATTGTTGATCTTGCAATACATATTTGCTTAGATGATTTCCAAGACACTGCAACTCCTACTAAGGTAAAGATATAACCATTGGTAGAGTATATATTATCACTCTCTGTAACCCAATTAGCATCAAAATACCCTTCCAATATAGGAGGATGACTACCAAAAGGTAATCCATAATGTAGAGTATCTTTTAAATACCGCAACAAATGAATCAATGCATTCCAATACTCTTGACTAGGATTATGAGGATACCTACTAAGTCTACTCATGCAGTATGCAATATCAGGACGAGAATAGTTCATTAAGAACATCATACTACCAATAATTTTAGCACATCACACTACCAAGAATTTTAGCATACTCAGTTTGGTTTACACTGTCACCAAGATTTTTCTTTAAAGCAACATTAGCATCATAGGGAGTTTTGACTGGATCAACCTTATAGTAAACCAAACTTCTTCAAAACTTTCTCAACATAATGAGTTTAATTAAACATAAAACTAGAGTCAGTCCTATCTACTTTAATTCCCAAAATAAAGTCCACAGGTCCAAAATCTTTCATATCAAAAGAAGACTTATCAATGACAGATACACTAGTACCAAAAATAAGCATATCATCTACATAAAGACTTATGATTACACAACCATTGGCATCAGATTTCATATAAATGCAAGTATCAACATCACAAGAGGTGAAACTATGTTTGAAAATTTCACATTCAAACTTTCATGTTACTGTTTGGGAGCTTGTTTAAGGCCATACAAAGACTTAACCAAATTACACATCTTTTGCTTTTGACTAGGCACTTTAAACCCCTCGGGCTGGACCATATAAATTTCCTCATTTAGATCACCATTCAAGAAATTTGTCTTAACATCCATTTGGTGCATATGAACCTTAAATATTGAGGCAATAGCAAACAACATCCTTATGAATGCAATTTTAGTAGCAGAAGAGTAAGTGTCAAAAAAGTCTAATCCTTTTTTTTGTTTAAAGCCTTTAATGACAAGTCTTGCCTTGAAACTCTTAATGGTTCCTTCGGTTCTTAATTTCTTTTTGAAAATCCACTTACACTCTAAAAGCTTACACCCTTGAGGTAAATCAACTAAAACCTAAGTTTTATTATACATGATTAACTTTAACTCACTACTTATGGCTTCTTTCCAAAATGTAGCATCCACAGATCTCATTGCTTCCTCATAAGTTTTGGAATTTTCCTCAATAATATAGTCATCACAAAATCGTCATCTATCTTCTCAGGTTTTTTCACCATAAAGAAAGTAATAAAATCAAAACCAAAACTAATGGGTATCTAACTCTTTTTCTTCTTCGTAGTTCAATATTTTCCTCTTCCTTTAATTTATCATTAGAAGAAGAACTAGGGACAGACTCTCTAGGAAATTGCACACTCACTTTCATAGGAAATATATCCTCAAAGAACACTACATCTGTTGACTTTATAATTGGTCCATAAGTGTTAGATCCTTCTTCTTTAACTATAAATCTATAGGCAACACTATTAGAGGCACATCCCGCAAAAAATGAATCAATGGTCTTGGGCCTAATTTTCTTCCTCTTATGTTCAGGTAGAGCACCCTTAGCAAGACACCCCCACACTTTCAAAAACACAAGTTAGGTGGATAGCCTTTCCAAATTTCAGAAGGGTTTTGATCTAGTTTCTTATGAAGGATTCTGTATATAATATAACAATCTGAAAGAATAGCTTCCCTCCACTTATAATTAGGTAAACTGGAGGAAATCAACATTGCATTTATCATATATTTAAGTGTTCGGTTTTTCTTCTCGGCTATTCCATTTTGTTCAGGTGTATAAGGGGTTGAAAGCTTATGAATAATCCCAACTTTTTCCTAATAATTAGCAAGGAAATCAGTACTATACTCACCACCTCGATCATACTTTAATATCTTAATTCTCCTTTTTAATTTATTTTCAACCTCAACTTTGTATTTTATAAACATTTCATATGCATCATTTTTAATTTTCAATAAGTAAATCTTCATAAATCTAGAACAACCGTCCATAAAGGTAATATAATATTTTATGCCTCCTTTACTCATACAATTCTTAAAATCACCTAAATCTGTGTGCACCAAGTCCAACAATTGTGACTTTCTCTTGGTCCTTGACTTAAAAAGTTTCTTAGAGTGTTTAATGTCAACACAAATTTGACATTTTTTTCATTTCATTAGTGATTTAGTTAGGTAACAAGTTTAAGTTTTGCATCCTCTTAATTGACCTCACATTCACATGCCCAAGTCTAGAGTGTCATAGGTCTAAAAACTTAGCAATATAAGAAGAAGAAGTAGATGCATACATTTTAACGTCAAGTATAAATAAACCCCCATTATAAAACCCTTTTCTAACAAAGTTCCCATTCTTAGTAAAAACTAGCTTATCAACATCAAAAGTCAGTTTAACACCGGTTTTGTTAAGCAATGCACCGGAAATCAAGTTTCTACATACATTAGGAACAAATAAATTTTTTTCTAATGCCAACACTTTTCCAAAAGTGAGATTGAGAGTGACTTTGCCAACTCCTTGGATAGGAACTCTGCTAAAGTTGCCTATGTATACGAATTCACCATCAGCAGCATCATTTAACTCCTTAAATAGGTCCGTGTTAGTGTATATGTATAGTGTGGTTCCTGTGTCAATGATCCACTTCTAGCAATGTGGACTTTGAACACCATAGTAGTAATGATCTCCTCATCATCACTAGCTTCAACCAAATTAGCTTGAGGCTTACAAAGCTCTTCTGGTAACCCTGTTGGTATCCCGTCTGGTTTCCTTTCTCAAATTGTTACAGTTTCTATCCGTGGTGTTTCTTATCATAGTTGATTCTAGCTTGACAATTGGAGCAGGATGGCTTGGCTTGTGATGCCATCAACAGT
Source organism: Erythroxylum cassinoides (assembly GCA_027478405.1). Taxonomy (NCBI): domain Eukaryota; kingdom Viridiplantae; phylum Streptophyta; class Magnoliopsida; order Malpighiales; family Erythroxylaceae; genus Erythroxylum; species Erythroxylum cassinoides. The sequence continues at coordinate 12,734,058 of JANIPM010000009.1, forward strand.
CACCATCAATCCTCTTGCGCTTAAACTGACCCTGCTTATTGTTGAAAGATTTGTTTTGTCCAACATTCTTCTTGAAGTTATTAGCATTTTTATGTTCTACCACATAAGCCTTAATAGTAAGGACAAGGGCGAGTGTTTTGGTCTTATCTTGTGCAGGGTTGGCATCTTTAATCTTTGTATGTCCTATCAACTCCTGAAGCTTCATGTCTTTCTTCTTATGTCTCAACTGATTTTAATACTCATTCCATGAAGCAGGTAGTTTCTTAATAAGGGCATTAGCTTGAAACAACTTACTCTTGTTCATACCCTTAACAAGGATTTCAACAACTTGATTTTTATACTCATGTAGTTGGTCCATAATAGACTTATCATCAATAATGGTAAATTTTAACCACTTAGAAATTACATATTTCTTAGTATTGGCATCATCCGTCCCATATTTCACTTCTAAAGCATCCCAAATTTCCTTAGCATTGTTGTACTTGCAGTAGATATCAAACAAAGGGTTTATCATACAATTAAACTGCACCCCCTAATGGTACAATTATCCTTAGTAATCTTAAGGTCAGTATTGTCACAAGGAATCTCTTGAAACATTACATAATCGATTTCGTATTGTTGAAAGTAAAACATAATTTTCTTAAACCATCGTTTACATTTTCTCCCATCTTAAGGTCCTAATCTAGTTATGTTATGTATAATTTTTGGGGCTACGGTGATAACGACTGAACCTATGTAGGAATCACATGTAACATTCTATTACCTGTGGGAATGTTAAAATGATAAATGTGAGTGATTATGAGAGTTAGAGATGCATCTCCATGTTCGTGCATATTATGTTATACACTTACATATGAATAGTGAAGTCATGGAACATGAAAATAATTGTATATGCATTCATGAATAATTCCGGGTATAATTAGATTGAGTTATGATTTTTGAGTGTTTTGAGAATTTTTAATTTAATTATACGAAAAATTCTATTGGTTAGTAAAAATATTGTAATTGTGAATTTTGGTGAATTTAGGCATAAATTTTTAGAAAATTTATGCCTAAATAGGAAAAAGATAT
>JANIPM010000009.1:12846908-12857186 GCA_027478405.1 Erythroxylum cassinoides
GAAAAACTTACTCAATAAAGGGCCTAATCTTATGACAATTCATAAGCACATACCAATGTGCAATCTCTAGCTCATTTATAAGAAGAGCAATTGTTTTGGCAACACCAATTGGCTTACATTGTTGGAAGAACACTGATATGTCACTACCATCAACCATATCATTGATTTGCTCTAGCACGTTGAAGTTGGTTTCAATTCCTTTTAAATACATTGAACAGAATGTCATGTACTCTTTAACAACATACGTTTCTACAATTGACCCTTCTGGAAGTGCTTTATTTCTAGCAAATCCCTTTAGTATACCTAGGAATCTTAACAATTGATTAACCATAATTAGATAGGCCACTATTTACTTAACTTTTAAAAGTAATAGGATCAATTTAAATAATACCTCTTAATTGGATACATCCATCTATAGACAACCGGTCCACTAAGTAAGGCTTCATTTGGCAAACGAATAGCCAAATATACCATCACATCAAAGAATGCTGGTGGGTATATCATTTCAAATTTGCATAAGATTAAAGTAATCTCATGACATATCTTCTGTACATCATCCTTATTCAAACTTCGTCTACAAATTCGGTGAAAAAAGTCCCCCAACTCCATTAAAACACTTGTCACATCTTTGTTCAAGATAGAATGCGTGCCTAATGGAAGAATGCTTTATAACAATATATGACAATCATGGGACTTAAGTCCAGTAATCTTCCTTTCATCAACATTAACACGTCTAGATATATTCGATGCGTAACTATCTAGAACTTCATCTGCTTTACAAACTCATAAAACTTCTTCTTCTCATCGAAAGACATTGTATAGCATGCTGGAGGTTTTCCCACAATAGTTCCATCAGCTGCTCTTATCAAGTGTAATTCTTTTCGAATATTCATATCTTCCAAATCAAGCCGAGCCTTGATTGTATCTTTGGTTTTACCTTCAACATTCATCAAAGTTCCAAGGATATTGTCACAAATATTCTTTTCTATATGCATGACATCAAGGTTATGCCTTAATCTTAACTTATGCCAATATGGTAGTTCAAAAAGAATACTTTTTTTATTCCAATTAAACTCTCCTTCCAATCTCCTTCTCCTCTTATTGCTGGGGTGCTTGCCATAACATATATTCTGCATATGACATAATTGTTCCACCACATCATCTCCATCTTGTAAGTTAGGTATAGGCCGATGATCACTCTGGCCATTAAACTTCTTGCTTTTTCTCCATGGATGGTCATAAGGAAGAAAACTACAATGGACTAAGTAACCAATCTTACTTCTTAACTTACTAGAAGGAGTGTCCTTGTTACAAACAGGGCATGCCTTATAGCCTTTTGTGCTCTACCCAGAAATAATACCATAGGCTGGAAAATCATTAATAGTCCACATTAAAGCTGCATACAATCGAAAATTCTCTCATTTTGAAACATCAAAACCATCCTCCCATAACTTTTTTAACTTATCTAGTAGTGGTCTCATATAGATGTCAATGTCTCTACCGACCACTTTTAGACCTGGAATAACCAATGATAGCATAAAGAATGACTCATCCATACACATCCAACGGGGTAAATTGTTGGAACCTGAACTTTTCGTGAAAGATTAGAACTATTGAATAAGAAATTTTGGTGATTAGTCATGAGTTAAAAACAAATAAATGAAAGTTATTGAACCAAGAATTTATAGACAAGAGTAAAGTAGAGAATGATAAAAGTGGATAGATTCATGATTTGCTATGGTATTGGTGGATAAGAGATTTTTGAAATAGAAAGAATTGAGGTGAAATTTATAAGTGAAATGAAAGAAAAAAAATGAAGTTAAAATTATGCAGTAAATTGATGAAGAATAAGTATATATGTGCATGTTTTGTCATTAGTGCTCACGATTAGTCATAGTTTATAATTTTCTTTATGGAGGACATTCATTTGATTTGAAATTGAAAATGAGAAGTAGAGAAAGTAGAGAGAGTGATCTTGGTATGAGTTGTGACAAGGAAATATTTGGAAACAAAATTGGTAGTGATCTGGAAAATGTTTACTGAGTGTGCTTAAGTCTTTTAGCCACAACGTTTTTTTTATTGTACAAACGAGATAATTCTTAATTTGGATTAACTTAGAGATATATGGCTACTTTTCATACGCAGACAACGAATTTCAATTATGTCTCTAAGAGTCTCAAAATTTGTCATGAAGTGAGAACTAGGTCTAGTACATTGGGAGCTAAATGTAAAATTTGTGTTCTAACTTTGAGAGAAAATCTGGATTTTAGATAGATTTTGGCAAAGTTGCCTTCATGAGAGTTGTAGATCTTAAAGTACTATTTCTATTCATATAAAAAACACCTTAATCCAATATCTGTAGTGAAACTTATGATAATTTTCCTAACCTTGTATCGTCTGATGACATCATCTTTATCTCAAAATGATGTCATATTGTCTGTTCTATTTTTGTTCCTTCAGATGATAGAGTTTGCCTTTGAGGTCTCATGAGAATTGTAGCTCTTGGAGTCTTCTTTCCAACCATATAAAGAAAACCTTAATCTGATATCTTTAGTGAAAGTTATGACAATTTTCCCAACCTTGTATCGTCTGATGATGTCATCTTTGTCTCAAAATGATGTCATATCATTTGTTCTATTTTTGACCCTTCAAATGATAATATTTACCTTTTAGGTCTCATAAGAGTTGTAGCTATTAAAGTCTTCTTTCCAACCATCTAAAGAACACCCTAATCTGATATCTTTATGAAAAGTTATGATAATTTTCCCAACCTTATGTTACTTTATCCAAAAAAAAAAAATCCCAACCTTGTATTGTCTGATGATGTCATCTTCATCTCAAAATGACGTCATACATTCTATTCTATTTTTGACCCTACATATGATTGAATTTGTCTCTACGGTCTTCATGAGAGTTTTATATCTTGAAGTCTTCTTTCGAGCCATCTAAAAAACACATCAATCCGATATCTTTATTGAAAGTTATGATAATTTTCCCAACCTTGTATTGGCTGATGGCTTCATCTTCATCTCAAAATGATGTCATATCTTCTGTTCTATTTTTGACCCTTCAGATGATCGAATTTATCTCTAATGTCTTCATGAGATTTTTATCTATTGAATTCTTCTTTCCTACCATCTAAAGAACACCCTAATCCAATATCTTCAGGGAAAGTATGGCAATTTTCCCAACCTTGTATTGTCTGATGATATCATCTTCGTCTCAAAATGATGTCATATTGTCTATTCAATTTTTGATCCTTCAGATAATAGAATTTGCCTTTTAGGCCTTCATGAGAGTCGTATATATTGAAATTTTCTTTCTAAACTCTAAAGAACACCCTAATCCGATATCTTTAGGAAACGTTATGACAATTTTCCCATCCTTGTATCGTTTGATGATGACATCTTCGTCTCGAAATGACGTCATACTTTCTGTTCTATTTTTGACCCTTCAGATGATAGAATTTGTCTCTAAGTATTTATAAGAGTTTTAGCTCTTGAAGTCTTCTTTTCAACCATCTAAAGAACACCTTAATCCGATATCTGTAGTGAAAGTTATGACAATTTTCCCAACCTTGTATTGTCTGATGATGTCATCTTCGTATCAAAATGATATCATACATTCTATTCTATTTTTGACCCTTTAGATGATAGAATTTGTCTCTAAGGTCTTCATGAGGGTTTTATCTGTTGAAGTCTTCTTCCCAACCAACTAAAGAAAACCCTAATATGATATCTATAGGGAAAGTTATGGCAATTTTCCCAACCTTGTATCGTCTGATGATGTCATCTTCGTCTCAAAATGACTTGATACATTCTGTTCTATTTTTGACCCTCCAGATGATCGAATTTGTCTCTAAGCTCTTCATAGGAGTTTTAGATCTTAAAGTCTTATTTTCAATCATCCAAAGAAAACCCTAATCCGATATCTATAGGGAAAGTTATAGTAATTTTCCCAACCTTGTATCGTCTGATGATGTCATCTTCGTCTAAAAATGATGTCATATTTACTGTTCTATTTCGGACCCTTCAGATGATCGAATTTGTCTCTAAGGCCTGCATGAGAGTTGTAGATATTGAAGTTTTCTTTTAAAGAATATAAAGAAAACCCCAATCAGAAATTGCTACAGAAAGTTATGCTAATTGTCCCAAGATAGGTTCAAAATGGTTGAGGACAAATCCATGTTTGATTCTTTCGGCAATAACTACTTCTATAGACACCCAAATGACTTGATTCTTAAACCGTTGCATTTGTAAGATGTTGCTATATATCTCTACCAAAAATCATAGCCATCTGAAATGAAGTGAGAAAGATTGAGTGGAAAAACTTGGGACAGGTGCTGTGAGTGTACTCTTAAATAGTATGAACTGATGTTATTCCACTGAACATACTTCAGTATTTTGATGATTTCTGGAGCTCTACAGATCCAAATGAGATGATTTCTAATTTGTAGTAAACTAGAGACATGAATTGACAAATGATATGAAAAAATTGGAATCTAATTCAGTTTCTTAAATTTTCAAATTTTAGATAGAATTTGTGCATAGTATACTGTTATGGACAAGAGCAGTCTAAAAATGTTTGAGTGTATCTTTTGAATCACTGAACCAAATTGAATGATTTTGGTGTCTTTAGAAACGTAAGACAATAGAGAAGAGCCTTATAGAATAAAGTTGCTATGTTAGAATGTTCAAGGGTGTTTTTGGCAAGACACTTAAGTGTAAAAGACATAAGGCATAAATGGAAGGGTAAATAGGACAATTCTCAATCATTAAGGGCATAACTGGAAGAAGAAGTGTTGCCTTGCTTATAAATGAAGAATAAAAACATGAATGGAAGGATAAGTAGGGGAGAAGAACAAAAATTCTAGAGAAAAGAAAGAGAATGTTATGAAAAAGAGAGAGAAGTACAAAGAGAAGAAGAGAAAGAGAGAAAGAAGAGAAAACAAGCTAGGGTTTTAATTTCCCCTAACCTACAAGAGAGATTTTGGAGTTGATCAAGAAAGGAAACAAGTAAAGGAAGAGAAGAGCTTCCCTTTGAGCTAAAGATCCCTTCATTTGGTGAAGAATGAAGGGATCAAAGAGACAAGAGGAACAAGAGAAGAGGCATGTTTGAGCAAGCCTATAAGCAAGGAAATCAGGTGGGTTTCATGTTTATAATAGTAGTAATGAGCCATTAATGTTCTTCCAAGTCAAGAAAATAAAATGATTTTGATTATTTCATAAAGATTGCTTTTGAATGATTTGCAAAACTGTTACATGTTTCGATATATGAATTCTGTTGATGAATTTTAAAATAAAGATGGAAATACATTGAAATATTTTATGTTATGCCATGAAGCATGCCTTGGCATTCTATTTGAATGGAAAGCATGAAAAGTATGAAAGCATTTCATTTTTGATAAAATGATTTTGAGCATTGCTTATGTGCTTCTGTTTGGGCGAGAGTGGAACCATTATGTTCGTCACGTGAACGTTGACAAGAGCCTTCTCCCGGCTGCCCGCTTGTGGCATGAGCTCTGAAAAAGGACCCATTCTGTTCAGGGTGCAAACTTCGGTTTCTCCCTTCTATTTCCATGGAACCCTTGAGCCGTTTGTTTGTGCATTGCATCTTTGCATAGTCATGAATAATGCATAATTGAGTATTATGTGATGATATTTGAACTATGAGTTTGAGTTAAGATTATGAATTTTGTTTAAAAATTTGAGAACTATGCACTTTATAAATTTTTCTATGACAAATGACATACTTCAATGATTTTTCTTATTCCTTATTATAAACTTGTTACCAACGAGCACTCCAGGTCACCCCTCCTGTCCCCATCTCCAGGTTATAAGCAAGAGATAGAGTAAAAGAGAGTCAATGCCTCACTCCGAATTCGCTTGTTTGGTATTTTCCATTTTTGAATTATGTTGTAAGGTCGCTTGAAAAGCCATTTTAGCTTTGTAAAAACCCTTTTATTTGAGGGTATTGAAATGTAATGATGATGATTATTTGTATGTAATCTATTAACGAGCATGATGAAGTAAAGACATGAGAGTATTATGATATTCGTAAGAGTTGGGTTCCGGCAACGGTGCTCAACAGTTAGTAAATTGTATGCTAAGAGAACAACAGGCCACACGCTATATGAAACTGATGAATTGCCATGTGGATTGAACCCATTAGTTGCTAAGCCTAGTCTAACATTACGTGGTTCTCTGGAAAACTTAGGATATAGCTCATCAAAGCTCTTCCAAGCTTCTCCATCAGGATGAACCATGTTATTACTGTCACCTTTAGGCCTACCATTATGCCACATCATTTGTTTAACGGTCTTACTTGACATGAATAATCGTTGTAATCTAGAAGTTAATGGAAAGTACCACAATACTTTATGTGGTATCTTCTTACCCCTGCCATCATTAATTCTCCGTCTTGATGTTCCACACTAGGGATAGCTTTCAAAGTCCCCATACTCTTTCCAATATAGGTAACAATCTTACTTACATGCATGTATCGACACATAACCTAAGCCTAGACTCCGTAGAGATTGATTTGCTTCATAATAGGACCTCAGCAAAGATTTACAATTAGGTAATACATCCTTCAGAAGAGTAAGTAACATGTCAAATAACTTATTGCTCTACTTGTTGTATACTTTCAAATGAAGCAACTTTATTAAAAATGATAACTTTGAAAAATTCGTTCATCCCAGGTACAACTCTTCAGTAGCATTACTCAACAATTCATGAAAGCCACCTATAATAGAATCTTCAATGCCTGTATAAGGACTCCTTCCATCTTGATTAATTAGACGATCATTTAAGAAAGTACCCACATCATCAAGCAAAGTTTGCATCCCATCATCATTCTTATCACCATCACCTTCATTAATATCTATGCCCGTCCCATCTATGTCTACATTTGCAGCGTCAAGCCTTTCTTCCCTAAAGATAAATCTATATTTTGGCACTTCACCGTGTAAAACCCAGTGGGTGTATGATTGGTCCATGCCGAATTGCATTAAATGTTGAAAAACATTCGTCTGAGACCTCATATAATAATTTATGCAATGTGCACAAAGGCATGAAATTTCACACTCTTTGCCCTTTTTTCCAGCCACAAAATTCATAAACATCCTCACTCCATCAATGTATTCATGAGAAACGCTTACACTATTCATCCAACTCTTGTCCATAGAGCAACAAATACCTATTAATTCAATATAAGAATGAGAACATTATGTTATGTTAGTAAGCGAAGGATGAGGAAAAGTTTACTACGTACCTAAATGAAGTAGTAGAAAACCTAACTGTTAAAGTAGGAAAACTAATTTTTTCCTAAGAGCTTCTTCATAATATACATAAAATATGACACTATAGTTCCAATCATGTTGAGGAGACCGTTTATGGCTACTAATGGGGTACTAATTGATGTGCGCAAAAGTAGCTTGACATTTATGATTGGCAATAGGGTACTAATTGATGTCTCCAAAATATTAGGTTAGGTTCTAAGAAATCTAACTACCTATGAGAGTTAGATTTCTTAGAACCTAACCTAATATTTATGCTTAAAGCCCATGGTGGAGGACTTATAAGGCACTTTGGTGTCACTAAGACCTTGGACATATTGCATAAGCATTTTTATTGGCTGGGTATGCGAAAGGATGTAGAATGCATTTACGCTCGTTGCATTGCTTGTAAGCAAGCTAAATCAACAACTAAACCTCAAGGCCTATACACGCCCTTACCTGTACCTAGTCACCCTTGATGGAAATTCCTATGGACTTTGTTATAGGGTTGTCGAAGACAAAAAGTGGTGTAGATAGCATTTTTATTATTGTGGACAAATTTAGTAAGATGGCTCACTTTATTGCTTGGAAAGAATCTGATGATGCTGTGCATGTTGCTAATTTGTTCTTTAAAGATGTTGTGAGATTGCATGGTATTCTTAGGTTAATAGTTTTGGATATGGACACCAAGTTTTTGGGACATTTTTGGCGTGTTTTGTGGGGAAAATTAGGAATGAAAGTGTTGTTTTCTACTACTTGTCACCCACAAACAGATGGGCAAATGGAAGTTGTGAATAGAACATTAGGGAGTTTGTTGCGTTCGGTGATAGGAAAAAGTTTGAAAACATGGTCTGATTGATTGTCGTTTATTGAGTTTGCTTATAATCGTAATGTGCATTCTACTATCGGTTATTCTCCTTATGAAATTGTTTATGGCTTTAACCCTTTAACTGTATTGGATATGGTGCCTTTATCTTTGTCTGAGTTAACTAGTCTAAATGGAGAGAGGAAAGTTGAGTTAGTTCAAGAGTTTCACGAGAAGGCTAAGCAACATATGGAGCGCAAGAGTGAGGATTATGTATGCTAAGCCAACAGAGGACGCAAGGAGGCGATCTTCGAACCCGGTGATTACGTTTGGCTTCATCTTCGCAAGGATAGATTTCCTAACCATAGGCGGTCCAAGCTTGATCCACGAGGAGATGGTCCTTTCCAAGTCTTGGAAAGGATCTACAATAACGCCTATAAAATTGACTTGCCAGTGAGTACAACGTGTCCGCTACTTTTAATGTTGTTGACTTGTCTCCGTTTAATGTGGATGTAGATTCGAGGATGAATCTTTTCGACAAAGGAGGGGTTGATGTTGGCAAGGCTAAACATGATGAATATATCAATGGACACCAAGATCAACATGATGTTAATCGAGACTTGATGCTGCCTTCTAGCCCCGCAAGTCGGACTGCGCTTAAAAGATTCAAGGCCACGTTAAATTCATTTGTGGCTCACATGGTTGATGATGGACTCCGAAAGAATCAAGATTCTCACTCGTAGCTTCAGTTTGTCAGTTTGAGTCAAGTTCTGGGCCCAAATAGCCCTTGACAGGTGCCTACGATAGGCACGTATGCCAACGCCCAGCAGGTCAGATGCCAAGCGTGCTAGGCCAGACGCACCGCCTGGCCTCTTTGCCTTGGGTTATTTTCCTACTATTTTTTATAGAATATTTAGACAGTATTATTTTACCTATTTAGGCCCAAGATGTTGGCCCATTTTCAAGTTATTTTGCCAAGTATAAATAGTTTCTGTGAAATTAGTTTTAGGGTTACACTTTTGATAATTTGAGAGCTTTGTAAGGAATTCTTCAAGTTCTTGTTCTTCCACGAACCCTAACTCTACTTATCGATTAATCTCAATTGTGGCATATTGTTTTGGTTCAATTTTCTTGGTTTACTGCTTGGTCTAGGTTGCTTGGACAATTGCGATCCTTGAGGTCTAGAAAAGTATCGAAAAACCTTGCGTATCTAGTTTGCTTAGAGGCTGCCGATTTATATCAAGATTAATCTTCGTTTGCACGCGCATCACCTTCCGTCCTGATTAATTGGACAATCATTTAAGATATTACCCACATCATCAAGTAAATCTTGCATCCAATCATCCTCCTCATCACCATCACCTTCATTAATATCATTGCCCATCCCATCTATGTTTACATTTGCAGTGTGAAGCCTTTCTTCCTTAGAGATAAATCTATATTCTTGCAGTTCACCATGTAAAACCCAGCGTGTGTATGATTGGTCCATGCTGAATTGCATTAAATGTTCAAAAACATTCTTCTGAGATCTCATACAACAATTCATGCAACGTGCACAAGGGCATGAAATGTCACACTCTTTGCCCTTATTTCTAGCCACAAAATTCATAAACATCCTCACTCCGTCAATGTATTCACGAGAAACCCTTACACTGTTCATCCAACTCTTATCCATAGAGCAGGAAATACCTATTATTTCAATATAAGAATGAGAACATTATGTTATGTTAGTAACTGAAAGAGGTTAAGACAAGTTTCTTAAGAGCATAGAGGTAAACCCAAAGAGAGTGTGTTAGCTATTTTACTAAGGAGTAGCTAAGAATTTGATGTTGTAGCCACTAAAGAAAAGGAATGGTAAAATTTGAACAATTATAAGGAAAAGGAGAAGGGGATTGAAGGTCAAAGGTTAAACTAGGTGAAGAGAACAACAACAATGCCTCAACCTATCATTAAATCCTATGTGCCACCTACGTAATACCCTTAGACGATAAAAAAGAAGGATGAGGAAAGGTTTACAAGGTATCTAATTAAACTAGTAGAAAACCTAACTGTTAAAGTAGGAAAACCAATTTTTCCTATGAGCTTTTTGATAATAAACATAAAATGTGACACTATGGTTCCCAATCATGTTGAGGAGACCGTTTATGGCTACTAATGGGGTACTAATTGATGTGCGCAAAAGTAGCTTGACATTTAT
>JANIPM010000009.1:12878006-12889948 GCA_027478405.1 Erythroxylum cassinoides
AATTTGAATTATTTAATTTTGGAAGTAGTTTCCTTTTAATATTGGAAAATAGTTTTCTAATTAAGGAATATTAATTTCTAATGATATTAAAAACAGTAATTGCTAATTAGATTATAAATTTTTTAATTGGATTAGAAAGTGTTACTTATATAAATTTTTAAAAGGAGTTTTTCTAAATTATAATAAGTAAGAAGAATAATTTATTGAAAATTGTTTTCAGCTAAATTTTGTCTAAGGGGTCAAGATAAATTGGAAATGGTTTCTAATTGGATTTGAAAATTTGTTTTCAAATCAAATTAAATTTCTATTTTGAATAGGAATTTAATTTACTTAAAAATCAATGATTTTAATATAATTTAAGTTTTTCAAGGAGTTGGAAATGTTATTTTAGAAATGTTATTTTAGATTATGAAGATCAATAACTAGAATCAAACGAAGCTTAATGTTTTATACATATAATTTGATTATGAGTGCATAAGTTGCATAATTTATTTATATGGTTGATATATTTGTTAGATGCATGATAAATTGTATGTTTTATATATGTGATATTTTACATACAATTTGTGTTCGATGAGACGAATGAAATTAAAATCTCTTTTTAAAATATCAAGTACACATTAAGAATGTGATTGTTGCTTTTCATTGTTATAAGAATAAACCAGAGTTCTGTTTATTGTAAGGCTTGTTAAGTAAACTCAAGGCTCCTTTAACCCAAATATGTTTAATCTTATAATAGTGGGTTCTACTTAACTAAATTTGTGTGATTTGGATGAGTAAACTTATGATCACATGAATTTAGAGGCAGGGTTAGGAATGATATATAAGATATATTTTGTCAGGCGTTATCATCTAACGAATCTAGAAGTCACATGAGATGTGATTGATAAAGTTATTATCTACCTAATTTAAGTCTAGTTGATTTATTGAGTAAACGCAAGGTTAACTATATTTGAATGGGATCCTAGCCCACTAGAAAGATTAGAGTAATCTTTTCAAATAATAGTGAGGGCTATTATTTTGAATAAATAGTGGGAGTAACCAAATGCATGATTAAAGTCCTAATCTTATTTGGTAGTCATAGCATATAATTGATTACTTGTTTTCTTACATTTATTTTGTTCTTAGTGGAGTTTAGCTTATTTAGTAAAGTTGATACTAAGTTAGTGAACTCAAGTTCATAGGATATGTTTGAGAAGTGTTCTCAAAAGTTAGAAAAGAAAATTGTATGCCCATTATGCAAATTTGTTATAATCCTTGTTGAGGATTTGGTGTTAAAGTTTTAAAGATATGTCAAAATCATATCAATGACAAAATGTATTAACATTTTGAGTTGACTAATGTCTCATAAACTTTGATGACAACATGTGAGATGTATGTCAACATCATAATAACAAGATGCAAGGGGTTATATAAAGTAGAGATGAAAGGTATAGTACTTTGTTATAATTGCTCCATTTAATTTAGCCTACTAAAAGCATGTGTGGACTACAATTAAAGGCTTAGCAACAGTATGATAATAGTTTTCATTAAAAGAAAACGATTGCATGACTTTTCTTGCCTATATGTTATGATAGAGATCATATGTATTTCTAATTCAACTTATAAGTGTTTGATACTGAATTTAGATTCAACATTATTGTAATGTTAAATGCATGGTTAGAAATAGATTGTTAAGTCAAAGTAGTTGATCCAAGTTTATGTAAATAGTTTGTATATGTGTTGGATCAAAGGAGACTTATGCTTAACATAAATGGAAAGAATAAAAGTTGGATAACCAAGATAATTCTTTTATGTCATGTTGGTTAAATCAACAAAATGAGAATCATAAAGTTACATATAAGGATACGTGTATCCTTTTGATTATGAATCGTATGAAACTTGTGAAACTTGTCAAGTTGAAGAATAACCAAATCGACCTTTGGTGAAAGGATGATGATAGGATTGAATTGTTAAATCTTATACATGTGATGTATTGGATAGAATAATAATTCATATAAAGGATAATGCTTATATTTCATTATATTACTAATGACTTTATATGATATAGTCATATGTATTAAATTAAATAATGATTTAAAAATTTGAAAAGTTGAAGCTGTTTAAATCTAAGTAGAAATAAAGCATTAAGAATGCTAAAGCACTTCAATGAGATCGTTGTGGTAAGTTTGAAATTATCGGTTATCTATAGGGAATGAGATTCTTTGGTGAATACCTTCACATCTAAATTTGCAAGAGTATGGATTTATGTAAGGAGTAAAATACAATATGAGATATTACATAATGCAATTTTTTTTTCTATAGCAATGCTTGGTACAATAACTTACCTTCTATATTTTCGATTAAATCAATTAGGAAGATTTCATTTAGATATGAAACACTAAGTCTTTGAAATAGTTAAAGCTAATGATTTAATGATGCTTAGCTGAAGCATATATTATCCATTTAGTTTAGAACTAAATTGAGTAATAAAGGGTTATAAGATATCCAAAAGGTTGTATATAATATTTAGACCCATTAAACAAATTGTTTGATTCAATGTATACTTATAGGAGAATGGTTCTCAAGATAAGTAGTGACAGTAAGAAGGAATTTGGAAGGTTCAAATGTCATAAAATTAAATCTAATTGGAACTAATGCCTTTAATGATACATTTGATGTATAGTTGAAAGGCGACGAGACATCAAAAGATTCACTTTCATGATGAATTCAAAGAGTTTGTTTTGAAGATGATTGTGAATTTATCATATCTACAAGAAGGTTAGTGGGAGTATAGTTGTTCTCTTCATTAGGAGTACGTGGAGATATACTGCTCACAGAGAACAATAATTCTAACTTTTAATTGTTAAAAACATAATTTTTCAAGAACAACTCTTGTTGGATATGAAAAGGTAATAGCTTAATTATAGGAATTAGATCTAGAGAGATAGATTGGAAGTTGTTAACTTATTCTATATCCAAATGCATAGATAATGTACTAAAGATGTTTAGTATTTAAGATATCAGATATTTGTGAAGTATTAAAGATATTCATTACTCTATATGTGAGTTGATATTTGAGTTCATGATAATAAGGATATAACTTTAAAAGTAAATCCTAATTAAGGTTTATTTAGTTGGAACAATATCCTTTAGGATTGGAAAAGTTTCAATGTAGCAATTGGTTGCTATTTAAGCCATAATACATTTTTAGTTTAGTGGAAATGATTAATTGGATCAACAAGTTCTTTAGTGAATTTGATATAGTTTCTTTGCATTGTTTAAGATAGTAACGTACTGTAGAACAATAGAGCCATTGGGTATGTATAAGGAGCTAATGTCTCATCAAAGATCCAAGAATGTGTTTAGGCCTATTTTCTTAATTATGATGATAATTAAGATGGGAGTTGTAAGATTTAATCAAGTGCTTATTATAGAGAATTTTGTAGAATTCTCTCATTAAGCTACTACCCTAGTAGTAGAATAATCATCATATGGTGATATAGTACGAGATACTTAAATGATTGGCTTAGTGCAAGTGGGAGATTGTTAATTTATGCCCTATAGCCAATCATTTTAGTTGTAATTTAGTGACAACTTATTTAAAGACATTCTTTATCTTGTACATGTTTATATATATATGATAAAGTCTATGGGATAATTGTCCGTTGCAAATGAAATTATAATGAGATTATAATTATGAGATTCATATTGCATTTATGTATTATTCTTAAATGTTCCTAGTCATTGCTCTATTAAGATTGGAATTAATAGAACATAAAAAGGCTAGCACACATTTTGGTTTTCCTTATGAAGGAAGTAGTCAATCTTATAGGCTAAAGTATAGAGATACTTAAACAAACGTGTGGGTGCTTGTTAGAGAACAAATTCACTGAATATACCTTATATGAGAAATCTATTTGGAACATTACTTGCATGTCTGTGCAACTCTCATTGTGATGATTGTATAAGTGATCCTTTGATTTGAGATCATCAAAGTTATCTTATATGGGTATTGTTATGTTTTGATACTATTTATGATCTATTTAATCGTAGGCCATTTAATCGATAGTCATTAGATGTAGCATGAACTATATGGAGATAGTTAAATCATCAAGATAGGATTCATCACCCTAAAGTAATTAGGGAGAATGTTTCGTTGTTCTCGATTAGTATTGATTCGATAAATCATTGGCCAAGGTGAAATGACGTTTTATAAATAGTTTACAAATCATTAATTGAAACAATAGATAATGGAGGAGAACTAATATGATTAGACTTAAAATAGAGTAGGCATTAATTTAATGCTCTATATCTAATTGGAATATTGTATGATGAAAGGATTGAATTATACAAAAAAATTATGCATGAAAAGATTAGTCAAAACTACTTTGACATTCCTAAATATTTGGGTAGTCATGATGCGTTGCTTGCCGTCAATCTTGATCTATGATTATAAATTGTTTAATTAGTGAATTAAAGATAAATTAAAAAGAATTTTAATTTATCTAATTTTAATTATGAATTAAAATTAGATTTTATAATAGCTCTCACATATATTTTAATTATGCGTTGTCAACATATTTGAGAACCTAATGGCTCTCACATATAGAATGGGTTGAAGAGAGCAAAGTTAATTTAATCAAATTTTAATCTTATATTGGGCATAATTGATATTTAATTAGAATTATTTATAATTCTAATTAAAGTTTAATTGAAATTAGAATGTAATTTCAATTAAAATACTAAAACATCCTAATCTTATTGTAAATAGGCTTAAGCTTTATGAAGCTAGTATTTCTTGCTTAACCCTCTCTGTAAGAGTTACATAGTTTTCTCAACCTATTCTGTGGATATCGTTAGAGGCCGAACACTATGCGACTACGGTGGTTGAGACAGATCGATTTCGGAAACAGTTTGAGGGATACAACAAGATAAAGATCAAGCTTTGGAATAAGGTATGAATTAAATTTTCACTTTATTATAATTTGTGTTATTCATTTTATATAATTAAATAGATCTTAATTTTTGAGAATTCAAAAGTCACGAAAAAATTTCATAATCTGTTATGATCGGGATCGGATCTCATCACTGTTTCTTAACAAGTTTATGTAATCAGAGAAATATGTCCTTCAAGGGAAAAACGAAAGAAATGATTAACCAAATTAGTATGCTGAGAAAAAGCCTTCATTTCTCTATTAGCTACCTATTCAAAAGAGTGGAAAAACCTCAACATTGTGACTTTTCAAGTCAAAGTGTATCCAGAAGCAAGCGAGTCTACAATATCTGCTGGGATATGCCCACATCCATTAATTAACCCACTAATGATGGGTATAAGACGACTCCAAGTGGTGTGGTTTTTTAAGACGCCATGACTTTCTCAAGCACTATCCTACTTTTCCTGCTGTTTCTCTACAGCTGCAACGCTGCTGATCCTTTAGGGCAGCAATGCAATGAAAACAGTAAAATTGGTAGCAAGAGCCCTGTGTCGGCCAATATAGATAGGTTGCTGACTGAACTCGTCTCCAAAACTGCTTCATCTGGTTACGAAGCTACCTCCCTTGGCAAAGGCCAAGATGTAGTGTACGGTTTGGCTCAGTGCAGAGGTGATGTGAATAGCCAAGACTGTTCTACTTGTCTTCAAGATGCAGCTAAACAAGTCAGGCAACTCTGTCCCAACCAAGCTGATGCAAGTATTTGGTATGACTACTGCTTTTTAAGGTACAACGTAGAGGATTTCATCGGCAAACTCGACACTTCTTATGCTATTTTTTACTTTAACGTCGAGAATGTTACTGAACCAGAAGATTTCAACAAAAAACTTGGCGATCTGATTGATAAAATCAGATCACAGGCTGTTGTTTCAAAGATAGAGCTTGGGAAAGGGGAGACTAAGTTGTCACCTCTTGTGACACTTTATGCTTTGGTACAGTGCACAAGAGACTTGGCTCCAGTAGACTGTGCTCAGTGCTTAGCAATTGCAGTGGGAAATTTCCCCAACTTCTGCAGCAACAGGAAGGGCTGTAGGGCTCTATACAAGAATTGTTATGTCCGATATGAGCTGTACCCCTTCTTCTTCCCTCTTGATCCCAATCCTTCCTTACTTGGTACTTCAAAGGTAATAGTTTATCCATAGACCCTGTATCAAATGTCCTAAATAATTCTCATTTCTCAGTAACGGGAAAGAGAAAAGTGAATGAAATGTTTTTCTTCTGGTAATCTTTTTTCAGAACGTATGTGAGATACATATATTATCCTATGCTCAGTATTAGTTGATTATATGGCGTATTATGACATTCTATTTGCGGCTTAAAAAGTTCCATCCTAAGGATAAATCAGAAAGTCGAAGGATAAGCATGATAAGATTCATCTCCGCTAGAGTACTACAATAACAACAGCATTTAGTATAAATTCCACTTAAATATAGGATATGGAGAAATCCTATAGTATATAGCCTTATCTCTAATTAATAGAGAAGTTGTTTCTAAATGACCGCATGTATGAATGAAAAATACAAATATAAATAATAAAAAGGAATACAAATAAAATATAAATAAATAAACAACCATAAAATTAGAAAAGAAAGAAAATAATTAATAATTAATAAAATAATAAAATAAAATAAAAATAAAAATATTAGGGAAAATAGATAAATAAATAAAAACAAATATATATAATATATAATATATAATACTAAAAGAAATAAAAGAGAATAAAATAATATGAAATTATTATTAAAAATAAAATCATAGTAACACTAATAATTATAGACATAATGATATTGATACTGCTAAAGAGAATACTAAATATTCTAATAATAATACTAATAATAATAACAATAATACTAATAATACTAATTCTAGTAACAAATAATTACCACTTAGGCTAACGACGATAGGCAATAGGTAAAAGATATACGAGAGCTACCAGGATTTCTTTATGAGGGATCCTTTGCCTAAATCCTAGCACGTCAAAGTTTTCTATTATGGGCCATATCCTCGATAAGTTTCAACATTAGCAGATCATTCTTGATCACCTCCCTCCAATTCTTCTTAGGCTTTCCTAATTTTCTCTGACAATCTCTAATTACGATCCTTTTGCATCTTCTCATTGGAGCATCTGGGTGTCTCCTTTAATATTTCCAAACAACCTAAACCTTGTCTCTCTTAATTTGTCTATAATATTAGTTACTTTTATTTTGTCCCTTACCTTTACATTCATGACCTTATCTCTTTTAGTAAGGTTGCACATCCAATAAAGCATCTGCATCTCTATTACTATTATGTTATAGCTATAAACTTCTTTGATGGGCCCGCCCCATAATGCATGGCCAACTTAATCGCTAAACAATAAAATTTGCCTTTAAGCTTGAGGAGTATCTTCTTATCACACAAAACTCCTGAAGCACCTATCCATTTAAGCCATCTTGATCTGATCCTATGAACTATGTCTTCATCAATTTCTCCATTGCTTTGGATGATATATCCTAGATATTTAAAACACTCCTTTTGCAGGATAGCTTCTGACCCGATGTTTATCTCCACATTTGTACCCGACATCCCAAAAGGTTACACTCTGCGTACTTATTCTTTGTCCTACTCAATCAAAAATCCTTTGACTCTAACGTAACTCTCCAAGGTTCAAGCTTGGCATTGACCCCCTCTTTTGTCTCATTTACTAAAACAATGTCATCAATAAATAGCATATACCAAGGCACATCCCCTTGTGTGTTCTTGTTGAACTCATCAATTATTATAACAAACAGAAAGGGACTCAAAGCAAAACCTTAGTGAACCCAATATCTATAAAAAAAATGCTCTATGTCTCCTCTTATAGTCCTTACTTTAGCTTTTACACCTTCATAAATGTCCCTAATAATCTGTATGTAGGTCATTGGAACCTCTTTGACTTCTAAATACCTCCACATGATTTCCTTTAGAACCATATCATACGCCTTCTTTAAATCAATAAAAACCATATGTAGATTACGCTTTCTTTCTGTGTAGTATTCCATTAACCTTCTAAGAAAATGCAAGGCTTCTGTCGTAGACCTTCCTAGTATTAAAACAAATTGGTATTATGAGATAGGAGCATCCTTTCTTAGTCTATTCTCGATCACTTTCTCCCATAACTTTATGGTATGACTAAGTAATTTTATGCGTCTATAGTTGTTACAGTTTTGGATGTCCCCCTTGTTCTTAAATAAAGGAATTACCATACTAAATCTCCACTCTTCTGATACTTTGGCAGACTTAAGGATCATATTAAAAAACTTAGCTAGCGAAGTAAAACTCTCTTTGCCTAACCTCTTCCATACTTCTATGGGTTTCTTATTAGGTTCTACTGCCCTACCGCTCTTCATCTCCCTCAGCGTATTTTGAATTTCATCCCTCAGTTGGTAGTAAGTACAATTACAAACCCTCTTTGATGAGTGAAGGTCACCTGGAAGGATGTTATCCTCTACACATTCATTAAAAAGGTTATAGAAGTATCTCTACCATCTAATTTTGATGTCATTTTCAGCCAGAAGCATTATCCTATTTCATCTTTTACATAACGAACTTAATCAAAATATCTTTTTTTTTTCATTCCCTAGCTTTTTCCAACTTAAAAATATCCTTTTCTCCATCTTTATTATTCAATCATTGATAAAGTGTCTCATAAGCACTACTTTTAGTTTCTAAGATTATTATGTTTGCCTCTTTTTTTTTGCGACTTTATATCTTTCTCTATTACTGACTCTCTCTACCATTATAGAGCTATCCCATAAAGCTCTGTAGGTAGCCTTTTTAAACTTAAATTTTTCTTGGACATCCCCATTCCCTCACCAAGACTCCCTCTTACTACCCCTCAACCCTTTGTATGTACCCAAGGTCTCTACTGCTAAATTCCTTAGAAGTGTTGCAACTCTCTCCCAGATCTGGTTAACATCTCTTACCAAACTTCAATCTTCTCCACAAATTACTCAATTCTTAAATTGTTTCACTATATCCCCTTTAAAATTCTACCATCTGCTTTCGATGCACCTCTTAATTCTTCTTTTCTTCCTCCAATCCTTAATAAAAAGATCCAAAACTAGCAATCTATGTTGAGTTGACACACACACACACTAGGTATCACCTTGCAATCCTTGCAATCACTCCATCTTATTAAGAAGTTGTCAATTAGAGTCTTCATAGTTCTATTATTAAAAGTCACCAAATGCTCCTTGTTTTTCTTGAAGAAAGAATTGGCTATCACCAATTAAAAGGCTAATGCGAAATCTAACAATGTTATTCTGCTATCATTCCTTTCAACATATCTAAAACCTCCATATGTTCTTAAGTCCATATGTTATTAAGTAACCATCCAAGGTTGACCTTATATGACCATTAAAATTTCCACCTAGAATAATTTGCTGACTGGGAGGTATTTGCTGAATCACCTTATTTAGCTCTTCGCAGAAATGACGCTTAATTTGTTCATCTGACCCTGCTTAGGGTGTATAAGCACAAATCGCATTTATAACATCTCCCTTCACTATAATCCTTACGGACATAATCCTATCATTAGTCCTTTTTACCCTCACAACATGTTGTATGAATTTCTTAGCAACCAAGATACCTACGATATTTTGTCGTCTCGAACCCCCCTTAAATACCAAAGTTTAAATCCATTCATCTCTTTTGCTTTATCTCTTATCCACCTTATCTCTTAAATGCATGCTATATGGATTTTATACTTGTCTAAAGTCTCCACTTATTCTAAAGACTTTCCGGTAAGGGACCCGATGTTCTAAGAACCCATTTGTAATCTATCAACATCTTTTCTTCTTCTAAACCCTAACCTCATTAGAGGACTAACCCTTATACTCACTTCCGAGCTCCCAGCCACCACTCCTCTCTAATGGCCAAAACAAGCTAAAGACAACATGCCTAATAAACTCCTAAACACGTCCTTAATGACTCTAATAACAACCAAGAAGCAAGATTAATGCTTATTCATAAAAAGAGCCAAAATCAAACCACTACTAGTGATTAGCTAACTACAAAATGCTAAAGCACGAGATAGAACGTTAAAAATGATGATGATGATAATGATGATAATAATAATAATAATAATAATAATAATAATAAAGATAAAAACAAAGTCTTTATGTTATGTGAGGGATGCCACAGACCAACTTTGGCTTTACTTATTGTATTTATTATTGTTCTCCTGAAATGTCTCTATAAAGAGACTCAGGTTGATTATGGCTTAACTCCGCCTTCAGAGATGTACAGTCAATAACTCCTTCTATTTCTCCATGTTAAAACAATAAATACTCCAATACTTGCAACATAAAAAGACAATAAGTGCAATTATTGGAAATAATTATTAATAGTAATTTAAATAAATAAATAATATCATACTAACAATAATTACTAATTGAATGAATTAATAATTTATTCTTAAAAGGCAAGACTTAAAATGAAAACTAGAAAAGGAAAGGAAAGTTAAAATTGTAACATCCCGTTACTGATAGGAAGGTCATTTTGAAAAATTTTGTATTTACTGATTTGTGCATTCACTGGCCTCTAATTATAGAGGAATGGGTCTCTTGCATACGCATTTATAGGTACATGCATTCATGGATTTTCCCGGTATTTTATTGTGAGCATGAATTGATTGGATCGTGAACTGAAACTGACTGGATTGCGAACTGATTGAGAAATTAGGAGTAATTAGGTTCGAATGAATGATTTAGAATAGTTTAAGAGTGATTGATAGTTGATAGTGGCTTATAGGAAATTTTTGGGAAATTCGGGAGAAAATGCCCGGACTGGAAATTTTTGAGTGACAGACTGATTGACTGTATAGTACTGAAAGAATTGTCCGATGGCAAAGGAAAAAAAGTTAGAGTATACTGTTAGGAAATAAAAATGTTGAATCATTGAAATTTAGAGACTGAAATTTAAACTGATTTGGAGACCTATGTCTATAAATAGTTAAGTTTGAAATTGGGGATTTTCCTAAGGCAAAAAGCTCTTTCTTCTTCTCTTCTCCCACGGTGGCCTTCGATTTCTTCTCCTTGTTGTGAGAGCTTTGATCCTTCTTGCTAGTTCTTCTCCTTGTGCTAGCTTGGAGTGTTTAGTGTGGAAGAGGAAGTGGATTGAGGCTTGAAGGTGGTTAATCGTTGGTTTTGAAGGTTTTAGGGTTTTGGAAGATTTGAGGATTTGAGCTTTGATTGGTAAGTTTTAATGGCTTTAATGTTGTTATTAATGGTTGTTTTGTGTATTTATGGCATTTATTGTGTTAGATTGGGTAGTTGGAAGTGTTTAATACTGGTTTTAGAGAGAGATTAGACAGAAAATCGATCGGAGAAGACAGTGGCGCGGCCGCAAGTCGCGACGTCTGGCACAGCCTCGGCGCGACGAGCACAGCGAGACACCGCAGCGAGCGCCTGGATGTACGTCGCGACGAGCCTTTTGGCTTGCGTCGCGGCGAGCCGCGAGGAGGTGTTCGCCGCGGCGAATGTTTTACACGTCGCGGTGAACGACCGCTGTATGTCGCGGCGAAGGGGACATTTTCTGATGGAATGTATTTTAGTTCATTGGGCATAACTTATGGTGTAGAACTCCGATTGAGGTGATTCCTAATTCGTTGCGAACTAGGGAAAGAGGTCTACAATTGAGGAAAACTATGGGAATTAGAATTTATTTAAATGGCATTGATTTATAGAGAATAAGGTCAATTATGGTTCATTTTGTGACCTAAGTATTGAATTGTGATAATTGGAGTTTTAATCGAGGTTTTCAAAGGAGGTTTTGACCCAATGAATAGGGAATTGCTATAGGGACTATGAATTGAGAAAATTGAACTAAATTTTATGATTGGATCAATCATTGTTGATCAATTGAATGAAGAGTTAGAATTGGGCCTCAAGTATCAAAATTGGGTTTTAGCGCCGAAAAATCGTGAACATGCATTGTACATACTATCAT
>JANIPM010000009.1:12890048-12904654 GCA_027478405.1 Erythroxylum cassinoides
ACATTGCTGGGACTTCCAGGCAGTAGCTCGGAAGTTACAGGTGAGTAACCTAGTTGGTTTCTCAAATTCCTGATTGTTTAAATGCTCTGTATGACTACTTGCAAAGGTGAATTATATGGTTACTGAAATGCATAGGATCAAATTGCATGCTTTTACTGTACTGGATTGGACTACTACATGAACTGAGAATTGCAATACTGGGCTTTCATAGCCATACTACTGTAAATCACTGAGCACTGCATTACATGCATAAATGCATGAACAGATAATGAACGTTGTGACCCAAGTTGCTAATATTACTGAATGAGCCTCGAGCTCTAACACTGTACTGACCGGGCCTCGAGCCCGAGGGGATTTATCCCTGACGCATCCACTGATTACTGAATACTGACTGAGCGCTTGGGCACAACACTGAATAACTGGAAAAGAGTCACATATGCATTGGATACACATGAATAACTGATTTGTGGAAATTACTGAATCTCTGTGATGGCATGATTTATTGTAAACTGTTGTATGTTATTTAAATGTTACTGTACTGTGCTGTACGCACTCTGCGTAATGCATGATTTGAGTGAACCATCGATGTGGTTTCTCATTGAGTTCGCAAACTCACCCAACATTGCAACTAATTTTTTAGGAATTGAAGAGTACCCCGTTAGACAAACGGGAGTATGTCTACTGCACTGGAATGGGAATCTAGGATTGGGATCAGTTCACGTCTGCATTAGGGTTATTCTGTTTATGTGTAAATCTGTATTTCTGAAATTTCCACAATTTA
This sequence comes from Erythroxylum cassinoides, assembly GCA_027478405.1. NCBI lineage: Eukaryota > Viridiplantae > Streptophyta > Magnoliopsida > Malpighiales > Erythroxylaceae > Erythroxylum > Erythroxylum cassinoides. Next base: position 12,890,830 of record JANIPM010000009.1, read on the forward strand.
GTACTTTTTATTCCAGTGGGTCCTAGTTGGCTAATGCCGTAATTGTAATATGATTTCTGAAAGTGTGCAATATTGTTGTGGGCCTTTTTATGAATGGAATTGTGATATGATTGAAAATGATTTCAAACTATAGTGGACCCAATTATTTATTGAATTCTGCGTTTGTGAGGACTTCAAAAATGTTTAAATAATGGCTTTCTGTGTTCAGTACTGAAATTTTGTGCCGTAGCTTACTAATCTCGTGAGGCGCGGACTCGGATATCATCCACGATATCGGGTTCGGGTCCTGCGGGGTTGGGATGCTAAAAAAATTGTCTTGTTACAGTAACTATATTGAAGGGATCAGCAGCTAATAACCAACAGTTATTACCCAGTCTAACTTGATCGTTCTTCTTTTTGCGTGAAGACTCAAGCACGATTGCTCACCACCTACCCGTCAGTTCAGTCTTGTTGATCGTCGGTACTACTTTAATATGCTCAATAATCAATATGCACTAAAGTGTACAGATTAAAAGGAGAATAAGACAATGCAGATTCCAGGAGATGAAGCAACAATGGCAAACCCAGTTTGCCTTACCTTTGCACTAGACCCCTGAATACCCTAATAATCTATTCCATGGGTCTCTCTATCCTGCACAAAAAACTTTGTATTTAGAGAACCAGAATGGCATAATAGACACAGAACTATAATATAATAAATAAATAAAATGTTACTTAATTAATCCTTACCAGTAAAGTAATCACTAGGAGGTTGATGCCAACAAAAAAATGAAAAGCACTGTCACCAAAGACATGTAATGGAAAGTTTAAAGGACAAAAAGTGCAAGCGATAAGACACAACAGAGATATCCAAACGAGAAAAATCCTGCCAAAGTATGGCTTTAAATTATCGTAAACTATAACTGTGGTAGCAACCTTTCAGTTAGTGTTGTTTTATGTCCTATAACCAATTGGTTTATGTTTTATAGTCAATTAGTTTAGATGTAACTGATAAATCAACGATAAATCCTTCGTGTCCTAAAAATGCACAAATGCCTTTGATATTATTCGATGGTGGAAGCTTCTCAGTGACCTCCGTTTTGATTCTATCCACTTCTATACCTTAGCATGATATCTTATATCCCAAAACTATACCCTCGTGCACCCTAAAGTGGCATTTCTCTTAGTTTAAACCTAAATGTTATTCATCACATCTTTGAAAAAATCTATTAAAACTTGCTAAACAATGATCAAAATAGTCTCTAAGGACTAAAAAATCATCCATAAATAATTTCAAATGTCCTCAATCATATCTGTAAAAATAGACATCATGCACCTTTGAAAAGTTTTTGGTGTATTACAAAGACCAAACATGATGTGTCTATAGACAAATATTCCATAGAACATGTGAAAGTGGTCTTCTCTTGGTTTTCTAAATAGATAAAAATATGATTGCATCCTAAGTATCTGTCAAGGAAACAACCAAATGCATGGGCAACTACCCTTTCAATCATTTCATCTAGAATGGTAAAAGAAAATGACCCTTCTTAGTCTTCGTGTTAAGCTTCTTGTAATCAATGCAAACCCTCCAAATTAGGACTGTCAAAGAGAGATAAACTCACCTTTTTCACTCTCCATCACTATTATGGCTCCTTTTCTTTATACACATTATAGTGGACTAACCCATTCACTATCCAAAATAGGGTAAATAATACCCACATCCAATGGCTTCACTAATTCTTTCTTAATCACTTCTTTCGTGTGAGCATTTAACCTTCTTTGTCTTTCCCTCACCCGTTTACTTCATTTTTCAAGGTTAACCTTATGCATCACCACATTGTGAGTTATGCCTCTTCCTAATGGCTCTCATCCTGTTCCTAATGGTATCTTCTAATCTCTTTTCTTGTTCCACATCCAGCTGGTTTGAAATTATGATGGGTATAGTTTGACCCTCGACTAGAAAGCTATACCTAAGATGTGTAGGTAAAGGCTTCAACTCGAGAGTAGGTGGTTTCTTATTGGAGGGTGACACAGTTGCTTCCATTCTCATTAAGATCTCTTGCTTCAATTTATCACCCAACTCCTCCTTTTTTAGTTCTTCTTCATATAAGAGTTGCTTTCCTTTGAAGTCTTTAATACTTTATTCATGTTAAATTTAACTTGCTCATCACAAATCTAAAGAATAAATTTCCCTTTTTGGACATCTATCAATGCTTTTTCTGTGTTCATGAATGGACTATCAAAAATGAGTGGACAATTCCTATCCTCTTCAAATTTTAACACTAAAAAGTCTACTAGAATGATGACCTTATCGACTTTGGTATCACATCCTCAACCACTACAAATAGTTTCTTTATAGATTGATCCACCAATTGTATTAGCATAGAAGCCAACTTCACATCTCCTCATATTCTTAGGTTAGGATGCTTTTTTGGTTTTGGGAAGGGATTGCCTCCAGGGCAATCTCATGGCTTGTACATAACTACTCTTGATTTATTTAAATTTCTGATTTACCAAAAAAATGATATAAGGTATAGTAAAACTCCTTGTCTTTTAATTTTAAAGGCCCATGGCTAGTAATTATAGAGTTGCAGCTTTTAGTCAAGGAGACCATTTGATTGTCCTCCTAAGTTTAGGGTTTAGGGTTTAGGGTTTATGTACTTAGGCATATTTTCCAAAGCTTCCATAAAAGACAAGTTGATTTGCAATTTCTTTAACTTCTCCACGAAATTTTCAAATTACACATCTATTTGATTCTTTTATAAGCTCTGTGGAAATGGGATCTTTGGTGTATATAGAGGGGGAGGGATATATGGAGTTTCCTCTCTCTTAGGTTCTTTCTTGTCCTCTTCTCTTAGTCTTCTCCTTAGTGGGATTCAAAATTCTTCTCAATTGGTTCTTTCAACTCTTTCCCACTTCAAAGTGTGATGGCTTTTAGTTACTCCCTTGGATTAGACTCTGTGTTGCTTAGGAGACTTCCCACGCTTCTTGTAAAGAATGTATCGACTAATTGGCCTCCTTAAATCTCCAAATTATGGATGAAAAATGCATAATTCTTTTCAATTTGATCGAACTTGGCTTCCATCCTCCTTTAGCTCTCATCCTGTCTCTTTAATTTGGAATTTATTACATCCATCAACTTGTCTATCTTTGATTATAATAAACCAAACCTATCTTTTTGAGATCTCAGTAGGCCATAAGTTTGAATAGGGTTATTACCACTCTGACCATATTGTGCTCCTGGTAGTTGTGCTACTCCATATTGTTATTTTTCATTAAAAAGCAATCAATTGAGATATGACTTTCTTCTCCACACAATTTACATCCGTGTTAAATTTCCTTGAGTGGGTTAAAATAAGTGGCTTTCATCCAATTCAATTGTTTGACTAAGTTTTACTACTTCAGTTTATAACATTGTCATTGAATTCATAGTAAGCACTTCTTTCTAATCTCTAAAGATTGTTTATTGTGTACTCCTCTCTGACATTTATAGACAGTTGTTATTTTCCATCTCTTCCATTAAATCATATGCAGCATTAACTATTTTCCTCATTAGTGAACCACCATCTCTTACATCCATGGTACCTCATATTGGTGGATTCACACCATTGTAAAAGGTTTGCAAAAGGAACTCTTTGGGCAAGTTATAATATAGACAACTCCTTTATAACTCTTTTAATCTATCATATGCTTCATATAGTGACTCCCTTTTGCTTTGCTAGAAAATGGTTATCTCCTTTAGGATCCTAGTGGTCTTTGTTAAGGGAAAATATTTAGCTAAAAAGGATTGCACTAGGCGCTCCTATATTATGAGATTCTTTGGGTTAAGAGAATTCAACCATGCCTTCGATTGATCTTTAAGTATGACTAAAAATAACCTCATCTTGGTTATATCCTTTGCTAACCCATCGTATCAAATTGTGTCATACATCTCTAAAAATTTGCCTAAACAAGAAATAGAATCCTCATTAGCTAGTCCATAAACTGGATAATAATTTGCAATATATTTAGTAATGCCAGTTTAATTTCGAAAGTGTTGGTCTACATTGATGGTCTCATAATTCGTTGTTGGTAAGCATTGAACCCTACCCTTATGAGTTCCATAAAGTTTTCTTCACTGTTCTTTATAATTCCTTTCCTCGACTGTTGTTCCCTCTATTACTTCTTAACATCTCACTTTTCGAATCTCCCTCTCTTGTTTTGTAATGTTGAAAACTTATATGTCTATTAGTTTGCTTAAAATTCTTATAAATCTTGTGTTTATGCACCCATATTCACATAAGAAAAATTTTCAAATCCTTAAATCAAGGTAACTCAAATTGCATTAGATGTTATAAAACAATCCATGACAACGACACTAAAAAATTTATTTGTTGCAAGTATACATATTGGATCTTACAGCATAAAAATTATCATCCCATGAGGACTGTAGTAGTCACCCAATAATTTTTGTAAACTATTTTTAAGGTAATAATAAGATAAATCACTAAAATTTAAGCTAAAAATAAATAACTAATAATTAAACAATGTAATAAATAGTAATCATTTGGTTGATTGATCAATGATGAAAATTAGGATACTTCTATACTTATTTGTTTTCATTTCACCTTCTTAATTTAATCTACTTAATACATCGAATAATTATGATTACCCTATCTTGAGATCTAATTAGAATCCCAATAAAAATATATAGAAATTTAATTATGACTTTTTGAACTATTAAAAATCTTCCTAACTGTAAAGTTGGACTTAAAGAAATCATAATGGTAACTAATAAATAGTTAAGATCTTTCTTGAATTGCTATTAATTAGATGTTTATAGTTCTATTGGGGTACTAGCTCTCACTGTTCAACATAACACAAATAATCCAATCTAATCTCTCAATTCAAATTGAATATAAAGCAATAAGCATCACAAGCATATTTTATTAAATAAAAATGTACAGTTTAGCAAATAAATCGAGAGTAATTCCTAAAGAGGAACAATCTGTAGATGTAACTATATATCCCTATTAAGTCATTATTAACATTCAACAATAAGAAGGAAATAAAAAAGGAGACTAGATAATTGAATCTGGATGTCTCTCTTTGTTACCTTGAGATGGAATTCAGTAGTTTTTGTTCTTCAAGATGTGCTTTTTTTTATCTCCTCTTTGGAGTTTTCCAACCTTTTTTGTGTTTTTCTCTTACTTTTATACTCTTAAGCCTTCTAGTCTTTTAAGGGTTTTTATGTGTTTTTCTTCCAAAAATTGCTCCAAATCATCAACAGCATTAAAAAAAAATCCTGACTTGGAAAACTTTTTTCATGATTGTGCATTGGCTTTTTCCATCTCTCCATTATAGACCCCACCAACCTATTGTTTCTTCATACACGATTGTGCCATATGTTGTTCTCCAACTCCTTCTTCATCTTTTCTTCCATTTTTCTTGTCTCCACTCATCATGAAACATATAAAAAAAACTCCTGAAACATATAATTATGATTAATTATTGCCCTAAATAACAATCAATCAAACAAAACACGTAAAAACAATAACAAAAACACAAATCTAAGCCCTATACCTATAATTATCATCTAAGAAAACACTAAAAAATACACTTTAACATTTGAAACACAAATTACAATTCTCATATATCACTAGCCCAAAGATTGAAATTAGCTCTCAAAGCCATCATTGATCCTAGCCAAGAAGCTTTCCTATAAGGCAAATCAACAGGACACAAAATTCTTATGGCACAAGAGTTGTTCAGGAACTATAATAGGAAATCTTCTAATAAGAGCTGTACCTTGAAAATTAATTTTAATAGAGCTTTCAATTTAGTATATTGGAAATTCATACTTGAAAGCCTTAAAGCATTTGGATTTCCACCAGTTTTCGACAATTCGATAAAGTAAAGTGTCACAAAAAGTTCCTTTACCATTTTAATGAATAAAGAGCCTACATAATAAAGCCTTAAAGCATTTTGATTTCCACCAGTTTTCGACAATTGGATAAAGTAAAGTGTCACAAAAAGTTCCTTTACCATTTTAATGAATAAAGAGCCTACATAAATTATTAAGGGAGCTAAGGGGTTGAGCAAAACCCTCTATTACCATACTTGTTCACCTTGTGCATTAAATTTCTTATAAGATTGACAATATACACAAAAGGATCAATAACTAAACCAATAGACATCTCTCATACATTGGAATATTGTCATCCCATTGACTTTATGCAATATGAATCGCATAATTATAATCTCATTTTAATTTCATTTTCAATGTAAAATTATCTCATTGACTTTATCATATATATCTAAATATATACAAGGTAAAGAACGCCTTTAAATAATTTTTCATTAAACTAAAAAAGCCAAAGCAATTGGTTGTAGGGCATAAACCAATAACCTCCCACTTGAACTAAGACAATAGTTTAAGTATCTCATAACATATCACCTTATTATGATTATTCTACTACTAAGATAGTGGCTTGATGAGAGAATTGTACAAGATTCTATATAGTTAGCATATGCTTAAATCTTACAACTTCTATCTTAATTATCATTATAATTAGGAAAAATTGTCTAATATAAACTTAGATCTTTGATGAGACTTTCACTCCTTTGCATGCCCAATGGCTCTAATATTCCATAGTTCGTTATTGTCTTGAACAATGCAAGGAGCTACATCAAGTTCACTAAAGAACTTATTGATCCAATTATTCATCTCCACTAAATGAAAAATATATTATGGCTTAATTAGTAATCATTGCTACACTGGAACCTTTCCATTCTTAAATGATATTATACTAAGTAAATAAACCTTAATTAGGATTTACTTATAAAGTTATATCTCTATCATCTTGAACTCAAATATTAACTCATACATAGAGTAATGGATATCTTTAATAATTCACAAGCATCTGATATTCCAAATACTAAACATCTTTAATACATTACCTTTTTCATATCTGACATGAGTTATTCGTGGACAATTATATTTTCAACAATTAAAAGTCAGAATTGTTATTCTCTATGAGAAACATATCTTTACATACTCCCACTATAAAGGACAACTATAATCCCACTAAACTTCTTGTAGACATAATAAATTCACAATCATCTTTAAATCAAACTCTTTGAATTCATCATGAAAGTGAATCTTTCAACATCGTGTAGCCTTTCAACTATACATCAAATGCATCAATAAAGGCACTATGTTCCAATTAGATATATTGTCATGAGATTTGAATCTTTCAAATTTCATCTTACTCCCACTACTTAACTTGAGAACCATTCTCTTATAAGTATACATTGAAACAAATAATTTGTTCATTAGATCTATAAGATTATATTCAACCTTTTAGATATCTCATAACCTTTTATTATCTAATTTAGTTATAAAATTAATGAATAATTTATGCTTCAACTAAGCGTTATATCCTTAAATCAATAACTTTCACTCTCTCAAAGTCTTAGCATTTCATGAAATCTTGCTAATTTGATTCAATTAAAACTATAGAAAGTAAGTCTATATTAGGTATAGCTATAGAAGAAATAATATTGCATCATACAATATCTCATATTGTATTTTTATCCTTTACATAATAAGTCCAAACTCTTCTAAATTTATTTGAGAATGTATTCACTAGAGAATCTCATTCCTTATAGATAACCAAAAATTTAAAACTCATCATAACGATCTCATTAAAGTGTTTCATCATTCTCAATGCTTAATTTCTATGTAGATTTAAACAATTTGAACTTGTCAAAATGTTAAATCATTATTTCATTTAATAAATATGACTATATCTCATAAATTAATTAGTAATATAATGAAATACAAGTATTATCCTATATGAATTGTTATTCCGTCCAATACATCACATGTATAATTTTAACAATTCAATACCATCATCATCCTTTCATGAAAGGTTGATTTGGTTATTTTTCAACTAGATAAGTTTCATAATTTTCATACGATTCATAATCATAAGGATACACATATCCTTGTATGTAATTTTATGATTATCATTATGTTGATTTAACTAACATGGCACAAAAGGATAGACTCGGTCACCCAATTTTGTGGTCTTGGTATTTATGTCAAGTATAAGTCTCTTTTGATCCAACACATACAAACTATTTGTATAAAATTGGATAAAGTACTTTTAATTAATAATATATTTATTATCATTCTTTGAACATTATAATAATGTTTAATCAAAATTCAGTATCAAAATTCAGTATCAAATACATATAAGCATGAATTAGAAATACATATGATCTCTATCATATCAAGTATAGGCAAGATAAGTTATGCAATCATTTTTCTTCTTATGACAACTATTATTATACTATAATAGATACTATACCCATGTTTATGCTTATAGTAGGCTAAATTAAGTAGAACAATTCCAATAAGATACTATACCTTTCAGCTACACTCTATGCAACCTTTTGCATCTTGTTATCATGATGTTGACATAAATCTTACATGTTATCGTCAAAGTTTACAAGGCATTAGTCAAGTCAAAATTTCAATACATTTTTTCATTTATAACATATATCTTAAAACTTTAATTTCAAATCCTTAACAAAGATTAATGGAGAAATAAAATAATGGGCATACATTCTTTTATCTAACTTTTGAGAACTCTTCTCAAATATAACCTTTGTCCTTGAAATTTAGTTCACTAACTTAGTATGAACTATACTAAACAAGGTGAGTTTCACTTAGAACAAAATAAATGTAAGAAAGCACACAATCAATTATATGTCAAGACTACCAAATGAGATTAGGACTTTAATCATATATTTAGTTACTTCCACTATTTTATTCGAAATAAGAGCCCTTATTACTATTTAGAAAGATTACTCTAATATTTCTAGTGGGTTAGGATCCCATTCAAGTATAGTTGATCTTGAGTTTACTCAGCAAAGCAACTAAATTTAAATTAGGTAGATAACAACTTTATCAATCACATCTCAAGTGACTCCTAGATCCATTAGGTGACAACTATTGCTAAAATATATCTTATATATCATTTCTAATCTTGCCCCTAAATTCATGTGATCATGAGTTTGCTCATCCAATTCACACAAATTTTGTTAAGTAGAACCCACTATCATAAGATTAAACATGTTTGGGTTAAAGCAGCCTTGAGTTTGCTCAACAAGCCTACAATAAACAGAACTCTGATTGTTTTCTTATAACAACCGAATGCAACAATCATGTTCTTAACGTGTATTTAAAATTTTAATGAGAGATTTAACTTCATTTGTCTTATCAAAGACAAACTGCATGTAAACATATTACACGTATAAAATATACAATTTATCATGCATCCAATATATATATATCAACCATATAAATAAAGTATGCAACTTATGCACTCATAATCAAATTATATGCATAAAACATCAAGCTTCGTTTGATTCTAGTTATTGATCTTCATAATCTAAAATAACATTTCCAACTCCTTGGAAAAATTAAATTAGATTAAAACAATTGATTCCTAAATAAATTAAATTCCTATTCCAAATAGAAATTTGATTTGATTTGAAACTAATTTTCAAATCCAATTGGAAACTATTTCCATTTTGTTTTTGACTCCTTTAATAATAATTTAATTGAAAACAATTTTCAATTAATTATTCTTCTTACTTATTATAATTTAGAAAAACTTCTTTTTCAAAATTATATAAGTAACATATTCTAATCCAATTAGAAAACTATTTCTAATCTAATTAGAAATCACCATTTCTAATCTCATTAAAAATTACTATCCTTTAATTAGAAAACTATTTTCCAATATTAAAAGGAAACTACTTTCAAAATTAAATAAAACACTTTTAAATTTAATTAAGAAAGTCCTTATAGATTATTTATTTAGAAATTTATTTCTTGACTAATTAGAAAACCTTTCTTTAATAAGTTAGAAAACTATTTTTCAAATATTAAAGAAAATTCCTTTTCTTGATAAATAAATGAAAACATTTTTCAAAATTTAATCAAGATAATATCCTTTCTAATAAATCAAGAAAGTTATCATTTATAAATAAAGAAACAATTTCTAAATAAATAAAATAATAATTCTCTAAACAAATAAAATTAAGAATTTAATTTATCTCAATCAAATTGAAATAAATAAATTTAATTAAGAAACAACTTTTTTAATAATTTAAGAAAACATTTTTCTTAATTTCAAGAAGTCTAATTAATTAATTTCAATCTGATTGAAAATAATTAATTTTAATTTTAGAAACCACGTTTCTATTTTTTTTAAAAGAAAAGGGATTTTATTAATATATGGGCTTACAAAAGTATACAAATTGCAGTATAAAAGCCATGTAAAGAAAATATGTGATGCCCATGGTTTAGACCGGATGTATGGAACAAAGAGTTGTTCCATACGCAAGATTTTCCGGAGAGGAAGAGGTAGAGTAGTTTCCGTCGCGAATTGAGTCGAAGTACCACTTGATGCTAACTTTGCTAAATAATCTGCAAAGCTGTTAACCTCTCGATAAACATGACTAATGGACGACGTCGAGATAAAAAGCAAATGACGAATATCTGCAAGTGCTTTTTCATACCTCCATGGCCAAGAGTCTGAATTATGGTTCAATAGCCGCATAATGCCTAGATTGTTTGTTTTAACCTGTATTTTCCGGAATCCACTGGCAACACAAAACCGAAGGCCACATACTACGGCCTCTATTTCCATGGCAAAGCTAATATTCGAGTTATAGTATTGACACTCAGCAAACAAGAAAGTACCAGTGGAATTACGTACCACAAATCTCAAACCTGAAGGACCGGGACATCTGAGCGAGGAGCCATCTGTGTTAAGAACAATGTCACAATCATCCGGGGGTCTCCAACACAATGTCATAATCACCGGTTTGCGAGGCAATTGAAAGGTACAATTAAAGGATCTGGATAAGTCAACCATTTCCTGTTGATTCTTTGGAAATAATTTATGAACTCGCACCATGGAGGAGACATGCTGTGTAATCGAAAGAAGTAAGGAGAAGGCCGTGGGGGATTTATCCTCATAAACAAACAAGTTGCGCTTTTTCTAGATTTCCCAAAGGATGAAGTAAGGTATGACCGAAATGATCACTGTCCTAGCAGTGTCCCCCCGTCCAAGAATGGACCACTCCCAGATAAATAACCATAGATCAGGTGGGAAAGATAAGTGAATATGTAATAGTGCTAAAAAATGACTCCAGATCAGTCTAACCGAGGGACACTCATTAAAAATATGCTGCACACTTTCGGCTGCCAAGGAGCAAAAACTACATTTCGATGGATTTAGAACGAAACCTAACTTGTTCAATGTTTTCGGGAAGGGAAGAATGGAGTTATAGAGACGCCACATAAAGATTGAGATCCACTTTGGCAGAAACATATTCCAGGCTTGGAAAAGAGAGGCACTGAAAGGGTTACGAGAGCGTACCAATTCATAAGCCGAGGAAAGGCTGAATTTGCCAGTAACAGTTGGCTTCCAAAGTCACCGATCGGGACCATTAGAAAACTGCTGCAAATGAGAATTTATAAATGTGGCGTGGTCAGGTTGCAAGAGTGGTACTATGCAGCTCAACAACTCCTCGCGCTGGTTATAGAAATCCCGAACAGTGAGCTGTGGGAGAGGAAGGTGCTGGACTTGGTCCAGTGAAGAAAAAGCCCCAAGACCTGACCAGTTATCTGTCCAGAATGATACCAAACCAGTATGGATAGAAATATACTCATGTTCCTTAGCAATCCGATCAACTTTAGCAACTCTCTGCCAATGCGTCTTACGTCGTGCAGTTGGTGATAGGGATGTAAAAAAGTTAGCCCATATACCCACTTGATTATTGACCTTCCACCACAATTTAATTGAATAGGCAGCCACAATATCCTCCAATTTCCGGAATCCCAACCCATTCTCATCCACCAGAAATGAGAGACGATCCCATGAACGCCAATGGCATTTGGTATCTTCAAAATAGCTTCCCCATAAAAACTGTTGGAAGATCTTTTCCATTTTATGTAGGATGGACTTAGGGGGTTCAATAGCAGTGAAAACGTGTTGTGGGATGGAGGATAAAACATGTTTGATCAAAATCATCCGAGCTTTAGGGGATAACCATTTATTCTTCCAGCTACAAACACGGTTCTCAATTGCCTCAACTAAGTGAGTGAACATACGCTCTGTCTTTCTGCCCTGAAATAGGCGACAACCTAAATATTGCAAGGGGAAAGAGCCTTGGGCCATTTGCAGGAGCTACAGAACATCTCTTTTATGATTGGGAGGCGCACTTGCCGATAATAGAAAACAACTTTTATGCTTGTTTACCTTTTGTCCCGTGGCTGTTTCATAGTCGGCAAGCAAGAGATTAAGTTGAGCTAGTGATCGTTTGTCACTCCGGATAAAGATAATTAAATCATCTGCAAAGCATAGATGAGAGGCTGCTTCCGAGCTAGTAGGCACACCATAAGGCATTATCCGGCCTTGCATCACAAAAGATTGCATGGAGCGAGTCAAAGCCTCCGAGACTAAAAGAAACAGGTAAGGGGACAATGGGTCTCCCTGTTTAATGCCTCGGGATGATTGGAAGAAACCAACTGGATTGAAGGGTCCCAATAATCAGCCTGATAATCCCACCATTAAACCCAAATGCCGTCATTATACGAGAGAGAAATGACCAAGAAACACGGTCAAAAGCCTTCATCATATCTAGTTTGAGTATTATATTGCCACCTCGAGCATGGTAGTTAATAAATTGGCATAAATCCTGAGCCATCAGTATGTTGTCTGTAATGTCCCGCCCAGATAAAAAGGCCGACTGCTCTGGGGATATCAACTTTGGTAAAACAAGCTTCAACCGTTATGTGATTATCTTCGTGAATACTTTATTCAGGAAGGTACAAAGACTGATTGGTCTAAAGTCGGAGAAAGAATTTATATGTAGCTTCTTTGGCAAAAGAGTAATCAGTGCACTACTGACTGCACGGGGAACTGGAATTCCTGACATAAATTCTGTATATGCATCAAAGAGATCATGGCAGATGATGTCCCAATAATTATGGTAAAATGCGCCACAATAGCCATCAACTCCGAGCGCACTAGTGGATGATAAACTCATGACTGCTTGCTTAACCTCCTCCATTGTAACCGGTTGTAGCAACATAACATTGTCTACATCCTCAACAAGCCTCGGTATATAACTTAATAGCCTAGATGTCACCTCCTCCTCATCCTCAACTACCTCCTTTAATAAGAGTGATCGAAAAAATCTAACCGCTTCAAGTTCAATGTGAGCCGGGTCTGTCAACCATTGCCCATTACCATCTCTAATCTTATGAATCCCCAATCGCGTTCGTTTCTCCGCCAAAGAAGCATGAAAATATGCGGTGTTTGCATCTCCCTCCTTAAGCCATTTCAATCTCATCTTTTGTAGCATAAAATCCTCTTGTTCATGAAGTCTTAGTAACAGTTCAGCTTTGGATTTATTCAGCCTCATCAGGTCATTAGTCCCAAATTCTTCAAACTCCCGTTCCAACTGCATCACAGCAGTCTCTACCAATTTCAGATTAAGAAAGACATCCCCAAATTTCTCTTTGTTCCACAATCTCAGGCAGGATTTGAGGCGACGAAGTTTGAGCGAAAAGCGTAACATACCATGACATGCTAATGGTTGATCCCAATTGAGTTTCACCGTATGGAGGAAATCAGTACGACGTAGCCACATCTGCTGAAAACGGAATAGTCGTGGACGGGAAACCTGCTCCGTGTTAAATTGGAACAACATCAGACTATGATCAGACCCCGTTCGGTTTAGGTTCTGGATTGTACAAATCGGAAACAAATCTGCCCAC
>JANIPM010000009.1:12942124-12955440 GCA_027478405.1 Erythroxylum cassinoides
GTAATCTGAAATATAATGAGGAAACAGTTAAGATAGTGTGATATCGGAAGAAATGAGTATACGATTTATTGATTTCATTGATTATAGTCAATTGGAAGAAATCATTTGAGTGATAAAGTTAAATGGGAAATGGAGGAGCATAAGAGGAAATATACCCCTACCTTCCTAAACAATCAGATAAGAATTTCAAGGACGAAATTTATTAAGGATGGGAGAAATGTAACATCCCGTTCCCATACTAAGGGTTAGAACCTTAAAATTTGGTACATATGAGATCAAAGAGATATTAAGAAAAATTCATTTTCATACTCATGCATAATATTAGCATACACACACATGAATTTGAATTTTTTCACAATAAAATGACTATACATGCATTCGTTTGACATTTTCTAGGTATAATTGAATTATAAATGTGTTATATTGAGAATTGTGGTTTTTGTATGCTAGAAATTGATTTGGAGAGTGTATTTTATTGATTTAGAATTTTCGGTGAAATTTGAGAATTTTTCAAGAATTCAGGATATTTTTGGACTAAGAAAAATGTCAAGTCATAGAACAATGGAGGAATAGTAGTACAAATAAAAGTCTAATGGCAGTGGAAATTTTTATAAGTGATATTAAGATTTAATGACAAGTGTCACTAAAGATTGGGAGACAATTGGAATAGAAATTGGAGTTAAATGGTCTGGATATCAAAGGGGACCAATTGGAACCATAAAAAGATGACAAGTCGCAAGTGACACATGTCACCACACTTGCCACTCACCACTCCTCTCTCTCACGATACTCTTCACTTTAAAGACCAAGTAAATGTTTTGTCTTTCATTTTACTCTTGCTTTCCTCATATTTTTATGGATTCTTCTTCTTTTCTTCTCTTTCATGACTCTTGACTCACCCAAACCTCCATCAAGTTACATCATGCTTCCATTTTTCAATTGCTACTTCCATCTTATTATTTCTTCAATTTGCCATAAGAAAAAAAAAACCATCCTTACCTCCTTCAAGATGATGATCGTGTGATGCTTGGGAGCTAGGGCTAAGTGTTGTTTTTAAAGAATTGAAGCTAAACCAAGTAAGTATAAGCATTAAATCTTTTTGATTTGTTAAATAGAAGCATATATGATGATAGAAGGTGATATTGAAGTAAAACATATGTGTAGAAAATTGATGATGATTAGGTACATGTATATGTTCTGTTTTAGGTTAATGATCAATTATAGATCGTGATTTGTTGTGATTGAAATTGAACTGAAATGGAAGTAGGAATGAAGAGGAAATATTGAGGAAATAAGCTAGAAGTGATAGACTAAGTAAATGAGAGGAACTAAGATGAAATGATGATGAAGAGTGTTAGAAAATGTACAGATACAGTGTTTTCACTGAACATACATCTGTATTTTTGCCATAGCTTGGTCTATAGAGATCTAAATGCGATGATTTTAAATTTAAATTAAACTACAGACGTGTGGCTATAATTTTCATGAAGAAATAGAAACTTAATTCTGGCTCGAAGAGTTTCAAAATGTAGCTCGAAGTTAAGTTGTGGGTTTTGTTGTGGTTTGGAGCAGTCTGTAGTGTTTTTATCATAACTTGTAGAATATCAAACCAAATTTCATGAAATTAGGTTCACTTGAAATTTAAGACATAAAGGAATAATTGTTTAGAAGAGTGTTTGGCCTGCATCCTTCATATTCCTTATCAAACAGACAATGAAAGATGGACCCGAAGGTCTGTTTTGAGAATGAAGAGATAAGAGAGGTTAAATTTTGATCTAAAACTTCGGTGAATTTACTGTACTGATCTAGGAAGATTTTGACAAAATAGTCTCATGAAAGTTGTAGATCTTTCTTTTATCTTTTCGTTGATATAAAGTTTGAAAATTTTGGAGTTTGGGATCAAAAGTTATGGAATTTTAAAGTTGAGATATCGGTGAAGAAGAAGAAATGGAAAAGCATCGTCGTGCAAAAAACACGACGGTAACTTTTAAGATTATAGGCCGATAGCATCGTCGTGTAAAAGCACGATGGTGACATTGAGGGTTAGCCAAAAAGCACCGTCTTGCAAAAGCATGACAGTGACTTTGGAGATTTGATAGCTGCACAATAGCGATTTTGAAATTTTGAGAGGCTGATGAACATCCGATAGTTTTTTAGCTATAACTTCTTCATCCGACCTCTAAATGACCTGATTTTTGAAGCATTGGATTCGTAAGACATGTTTCTACCTCTCTATAAACTTTTGTAGTATTCTGAATTGAATTGAGAAAGATTGATTGAATCAAAGTAATGGTATCGGTTGGAAGTGCATGAACTGGATATTTTGCTGAATATGTTCCAGTATTTTGATGATATCTTGATCTGTAGAATTACAAATAAGATGATTTTTTATTGGGAGTAAACTAGAGAAATAGGGCTACAAATCATATGAAGAAGTAGAATTGTGATTTTGTCTCTAAGATGTTTAATTTTTGGATGGAATTAGTGCATAGTATACTATTTTTGAATACAAACAGCCTGAAATTGTTTGAGGCATATCTTCCAAATTACTGAACCACATTGAGTGATTTTGGTGTCAATGGAAAGATAAGACATAGATGAACACTTTTCTAGAAGAGAGTTTGACTAAATTACATCATTTTCACTTTCTGATTGAATGTGAATAGTAGATTCGAAAGTGTGACTTGGAAAATTTCTGAAGTGAGTCAATGAGAAAGGAATGGAGATTTTAATGATTTTAGCGAGGCATAAATCTAAGTATAAATTATACTTAGATGAGTTTTGATATGGGAATAATTTTGTAATGAAATTAAAGGAAAGATACTCGGGATTGCCATAAACATGCATTGTACATAATTCGTTTCATATATGTGCATTATTGAACAATTATAATTGTACAAAGTTGTAATGTGTGTGAAATGTGTATTGCATAAACGAACTGGGCAAGTTAGAACATCCACATTCAGGCGTTTTCAAAAATTGAAAGCGAACGCTAAACTAGAGTGTTCTGTAAGTAAACCGAGATGGTCTCACTTTATTTTTTGTTATTTGAATTTTGTATTAATTGACTACTGAATCATTATGTGGATGTGATTGATTGTGATGGTTTTCGGACAGAAAGTCCGATGAATGTGATGTATGAATGAAATATTGTAGTACTACTTGTATGTGAATGAGATGAAATAAGTGTGCATAATATGATTGTTAAATGTCGGACCCCAGTCCGATGATAAATATGTTTTGAATGTGCATTTGCATGTAAATGAAAAGTGATACTCAACTCTAATGTTGAATGCCGGCCTACTATTCGATGATAGGTGAATGTGAGTGAATGTGGATCATGCAAATGTGACTGATGCATTTCATTTCATGAAACATAATGGCTATTGTGACTAGAGTAGTCACCGATCAGAGCTTAAAGTTTAACAAGTGAAAATGAGATTCGAGCTCAAAAGTGAATCAGAGCCTCAGGCTCAACGTTTAATAAGCTCTGTATCCCCAAGCAGATAAGGAACAGCTATCAATGAGCTCTATTATAAGACAATTTAGGCACTTGATCATAACAAAGTAACTAATAGAAAGTGATCTCATGTGCACTGTATATGCATAATATGAGTGATTATATCTATTGAATGTAAAGTGTGAAATGTTATGAAAGTGATTGTGTTATGTGACTGGGTGAGCCATCGATGATGGTCATTCATCGAGTTAGCAAAACTCACTCAAAATTTGCAATTATTTTTCCAAGACTCAGAAGAATACCACGTTAGGCCAACGACAGTATAATTACTGCATGCAAGGGAAAGATAGAGGTCGGGATCAATACGCGTTTGCATTAGTGTTATCCCATTCATTTATAAATTTATATTCCGTAATTTCTGTAAAATAGTGTTTTG
Source organism: Erythroxylum cassinoides (assembly GCA_027478405.1). NCBI lineage: Eukaryota > Viridiplantae > Streptophyta > Magnoliopsida > Malpighiales > Erythroxylaceae > Erythroxylum > Erythroxylum cassinoides. Next base: position 12,946,021 of record JANIPM010000009.1, read on the forward strand.
TATTTGTAATGGGCCCCAATTGGCTATTGAAATTCTACTGATTGTATTGTGTTGATTGAAAATATTTATGAATGAAAGTGGTCCCGAATTGGTTATTATTTCTATACATGTTTGTTGGTGTTTTAAAAAAATTATATCAATTTTTGAATGATTGAGTGCTCTAACATGCCATCCTCTCGGGCACGGACTCGGATAGAGATGTCGGACACGTGTCTTGCGGGAGAGGGGTGTTACAATAAGTTCCAACACTGTTGCCCCTACTTTCCCCCTTTGACTCTGGAAAAATAACCATTGAACCCATCCACGCTAGGGGCTTTGCTGGGATTCATATCAAAAACTACACTCTTGATTTCAGACGCATCGACTGGAAGGACTAGCCCCTGAACTTATGTCACTGCAAGCGTCGAGAAGGCCCTTGAGATCATAATCTGCGAGTTAGTCCCGTCGTCGTTAGTGTAAAGATGGACAAAAAAATCCTTGACTAGCATGCGCAGTTGCTCCGGATCAGTAATAAGGCTCCCAGTAGAGTTGGTGAGCCTATCAATCCTCAACTTCTTTCTTTTGGAAAGAGTGATAGTTTGCTAATACTTGGTATTTTGATCACCCTTCGATATCCATTCACACCGGGTTTTCTGGTGCCAAAACATTTCCTCCTCACACAAGACTTTCAACAAATCTCTGCTCAGCTTTTCCTCTAGTGCTAAAAGCGAATCCAATTTATCAGCAATCATTGCTTGCTGGATTCCCTCCAACTGGGCTAACAGCCTTTTTTTGGTAGAAGATATTGCCAAAAACTTGGGTGTTCCATCATAGCAGATGGTTAGAGAAATGGGCTAAAGATTTACTCATCGTCTCCTCTGCTGGAAGTCAATGCTCGACTACCACATCGTTAAAGCCTAAATGTGTGATCCAAGCATTTTGGAAGCGGAAAGGCGGTGCTCCTGTTAGTCTTTGCTGGGATTTGAAAATTTAAAGCAACATAGGCCTATGATCCAAGCCAAGAAAGGATAGATGCTGGTTCACCGTCTGGGGGAACTCCTACAGCTAATCCGACGAGTCAAACACTCTATCCAGTCAAGCTTGAATCGTTCCTCTTCGCCAGGTGAATTTCGAGCCAACAAAGCCCAAATCGTGAAGGCCACACCTATGAACCCACTATTTGAAGCTTTTATTCACCACTTGGTGGAGGTGGCTCCTTCCCTTTTATTCGAGATTTCCAGTTTAGCATTGAAGTCTCCTCCCACGATCCAGGGTCTGTGAGTAGAGCATCCGATCCAAGTTAAAATTGGCCAAAACATGGACTGCGATGACACTTACGGACTTACATAAACTACAGTAAGGTCGAAAGTGCAAGTCCCAAACTTGATGGTGGTATGAATAAACTACCGGTGAGCGATGACTATTGAGATATCAAAGTCCTCCTTCCATAGGAGCTAAATATCTCTAGAAAACCCTACTGCTTCTACTCTAAAGGAATAATCAAAATCGAAAGAACGTGTAACGTCTTTAGCCCGTGGGCCACTAATTCTAGTTTCCATCAAAACCATAATACTCGGTTCGTAAATACGGATGTAATTTCACAGTATGACCTGAAATTCTGACCCTTCTACCCCCTTGGCAATTCCATAAGAAGATCGATATATTGGTAATTGGTCGAAAGAAGTCTACCTTACATCAGAGCAGCAGTGATGCCTCTTTCGTGATCCTCCCTATGCTCACCTTCCTGAGTGTGCGGAACCATCTCCGCATTTTGGCTCGATGCAGGTATGGCTGCCTGTCCACTGAATCCCTTTGCTAAATTGGGAGGTTTAGAGGGCAGGATCGGTATACCTTCCCTTGTCCCGCCCTCTTGCCTGGGTTCCTCGACACCCTCCATTAGTTAGGGTCGGTCCTTCACATCCAGCGCCTGATCCATGATAATTTGGCTATCACATACCATTTCAGTATGAGACGTGATTTCAATTGCTAAGTTTTTATCCGTGGTCGTGGGTTTAAGTTTGACTGTGTGGACTGGAGCCGATTCTTTTTCCGGACTCCCACTAGCCTGGACCCTTTCCCTCCGAGTCTATTGTGTATTGGCTACCACTTTTCCTTTGGAACTGGTCCTTAAATTTTTAGAATGTCCTGCGGATGTTGACGCCACCCCTTAGGTTTTAGACTTGCCTGTACCAAGTAGATGGGACAGGTTATGACGTTGTCCTATGCCAGAGAAAGTAAATGTACTTGGTTGCACTGTTTGTTTAAAGGCTTCCTCCCCGAAATGCTCTTGGTTTGACAACATTTTAAACCTTGAGCCTCCCGTGCCGCTTCCTGCTGACTTTCATCCCCTATCGGCCCCTGTCTTTTCAGCTCTTTTCTTGCATTTTTCTGTTGGATTTGGGTCCAAGGGCCATAGCTGTTGGCTGTTCCATCCTTCGTCCTCTCTGTAGCAGCGCCATCCAGTCTCCTCTATTGGGTCTCATCGTCTCCTTCACAGGTCGTCAAAGACGGACGTACGCTGGGCTCCGTTTTCTTCCTCGGACAGATGCTAGGTTCATGGACAATCATCCCACACGAATAGCAAATTTGGGGGTCCTTTGTACGCTATCATCAAGGTCTCCCCAAAGTGTTCCACACTGGCTTTCAGAGGAACACTTAAGTTGATCTCCACTGCTATGCACGTGAACTTCCCTAGCTGAGCTTGCATGGTTGCTTCGTTTATCTCCACCGTGCTTCCCACCAGATTTCCCAAAGTATTGAGTATCATGGGATGATATCGAGCGATTGGCGTCTTAGGGAACCTAATCTAGACCACCACTCTAGTTAGCTAATCGTGCGTCGGTCAGAAAGTTGGAAGCCACCTTTGGACGGAGAGAGCCTGTCCGAAGATCACCCAAGGACCGTTCGTTAGCATGTTGAAGTAGTCATCCTCCTCCATGAATTTCACCAGAAAAAAATCATGATCTATATCCACGATTTTTATGGGACCTCTCGGTTGCCAAAGACTGTAAAGCCTAGTGTTCAGAATGCAGTAACCCACCCTTCGCCCCAGTAGCTTCACCACTACTGCTTATTCCCACTGCTTGTCTAATTTAGCTTTCAGTTTTTGGGATAATAAGATGCTGCCTCCGAGCTCCCCTGACGTTGGCGTGATATCACCTTCTTCAACTTCTGCTGGTTCGTCTTCCGGCCATGCTTCTGTCACAACTGCTACATCCTCAACCGCAACCGCTGTCACTACCACACTGTATTAAAGTTTAGGTAGAGGCGGATCGTCTTCTCTTTTTCGTGTACGCCCTTTTTTAGCCAATAGTCCCTCTGGAGCTTTGGACGAGAACGCACAAGACAACGCTTTCTGCTACGGCGAAATAACTCTGTCAATTTTTCTCTCTCTAAAATTTTCTTACTATGTAACAAAACGGGAAGCCTTGAGCATAGAATAAGTTGACAAAATAAGAGTACATCATTTTTACATTCTCTAATTACCTATTACAAATTTTTTCCATTAAAAAAAATTGAAAGTGGACTAAACAACATGCGGCACAACGCACAAGTTGGTGCCACTTCGATTAGAAACATAAGCGCCAATGCAGGCGTACTCCCAATGCGCTCCATCCACCACCACTTCGATGATCTTACCCAGCAACGTACCACAAGACACCTTCCAGAATCCAGACATTATTAACCAATTAGCATTTTATGGCCAGATGGCCCCTAGACATTAAGAAGGCATTATGATTGCAACCACACGCATGCTGATTTCCTTTTCCTAGGAAACTTCCGTCGACTAAATCACCATTTACTCTCGCCTGAGCACAATTTGCGGTGTCTTGCAATTCACGTGTCAACTTAAGTTGTTAAGACTATAAGCTCTCTTTGTTTTTATTTTTTTTGGTTATATTCATCATTCCTTCTTTTCCTTTTGCATATCATAACATATCCTCCTTCGTAATTCGCGCAGTTATGTTGAAATAGTTACCGTAACACCCCAAGTGCCCGTATAAATGATGAAACTCCGAAATGCATTATATATAATACATAGGTTGTGTTAGTGATTTGGGTTGCTCATAGACCGAAGCCACGATTAATGCAAATACTGCAAGTGTTTGCAATCAATTTCTGGAATAGTACCAAAGCTACCAAAGTCAAAAGCCCTGCGACAGGACAGCAACTGTACTTGACACAACCAAATCACTGTACCAAATGAAACTAATTCCACTGACGAAGAAAATATGTCCGATCATTCCCTTCTCAAGGCCAATAGCATAATTACCATACTTACCTATATATCACGACCACCCTTGTGCATTACATCTACCTGACCATGACCTGGACCCTGAAAATTTTTCGGGAACCCAAGTTTAATCTAATGCTGAAGAATTAAAAGATAAAGAGGTACGACTGTTTTTATATCCCTGTCAAACTAAACCTACAATACTTTACAGAAACTTCGTCTTTTTGTGCATTTTGCACAAACAATTGCAGTTAGAAGAATGTTGAAGGCTTAAAATTTTTCTCTCACATCTGTACCCCCAAGAATTAACTCTAATTTCAGTCTAATCTCAACCTACCATGGGATTCGGAAAGGTGATTGAATTTGTTCAGATATTAGCAGTAGCAAAACCTATGATATTAACTCCAGGATTTATCTCACTTGAAAAAGGACTGAGATAACTCACCAGACACAGTTCCATAATACCAATTTAGTATCGATTGTAAGCCTCCCAAAATTGTCACGCCTCTGACGCTGGAATTCACCATAAGTATCATGAGGTCTTGACGGATAATTTTCCACATTGCTGGGATACCTTGCACTTGGATCAATTGGTAAATTGGATCCCACATACTGAGGATTAGTTGAGGAGCCATCATAATCGGCATAAGCATGCTGTTTATAACCACCAAAACTTGGTGCCGACATTTGCTGTTGTGTTTGCTGTTGACGCCTATGAGAATCAACTTGAATAAACTCTTCCCACTGTCTTGCATGTGTGCCCCTTAGGAGAGCCAGTTTCTTCGTGTAATTCTCTCTCATCTCCCTCATGGTCTAGAAAAGGACAGAAAGTCAAAAGATCATCATTTTCCAACTGACAAAATGATGAAATCTCAGCCTTCCATTTTCCACAAATTATGATCGCATCCCAAAAGTCTTTAGCTATCAGATAGCAAAAGTACATCACCAATCACTCTAGATAGGTAACAGAAAGTACATCAAATGCCTGGAATGCAAACATTTTCTCATTATTCAAGATGTATGCACAGGTAAGCCAGCTAGAAGCTATCACCAGAGAATGATGAAGGAAAGTGTTTAAAGCTAGGTTGTATCCTGCTTTTCTTATCTTCAAAATGGTGAACAAATACATGTAGCAAATGGTTATAGATGAGACAGTTGTAATTTCCATTTTGAAGTGAAAAAAGCCACAATTGAAACAAACATACAGCACGTAGTAGAAAGATTTCATACCTCTCGATGCTTGTAATTCTCTTCATCTTCCTCTTTGTCACGAATTCTACTGAGTTCCATTACTTCCCTGTTATACTCCATCTCTAGTTCTTCCAGTGTAGGCGGGAAGGCAGAATAATCAAATTGATGGCCAGACTGCAAATCGGCTCCCCGTCTCTCGGTGTCCCATCCATCAGTTCTATAACCACCAATCTTATGACTATAACCATCATATGCAGCCAATGAGTTGCTGGCATATGGGGCACGTGCAGGGGATTTAGAATGGCTTGAGCGACCTCTAGCACCGCCATTGCCATAAGCTTCACAACAGACAATTATGTTAAGAAGATGATTCAAGATGCAGAATGAATGGTAGCTTTAATTATGGATACTATGTAACATTCACAAGGTGATCATCCATCAGAAATAAGAATGAACATACTTTCAATATAAATTTTTGATTTGGGGACTTTCCATCATTTCAGAGCCACCACGAAAGTTACCTCAGAATCGTAACATAAGCTTGAAGACAAGTAACTTACCTCTTGCTGCACAAAGACCATAAGAAACAAGTGGGATCATCAAGAATTCATAATAGAATAATTACAACCAAGAGACATAGGATTCTCTGAACCTAGTGAGCTGTTAACACGGATTTACCAGTTTCCTATGGATGCCGTAAATCCTATGCTGTCCCTACCTTGTGGAGAACCCCTCGAGAATTTCTGTACATCGCCACGAACACGGTCTTCTACAAACTTATCTTGTCTGCTAAATCTCTGTTGGTAATGTGACATATCTTTTGGGTGACCTGAATAAGACCTTTGAGATTCAGAGTGTCGCAACCGTGAGCCAACAGGGCTTCGATCAGGTGACCTAGACCTGCTCCTGTGAGAACTAGATGAACCCTTCTGATTAACTTCCCCCTTAATCACTTTGTGGACAGCATCAACACCTTTCGCCAAAATTAATCTATCCTTCCCACTAACAATTATAAACTTTTCTTCCATTTTGATTTTACAGCCAATGTCTATTTCAATCCTTTGTATCACTTTCTCAGTGAACAGATCTTTCACGTGCTTTTCCCTTGCAGGAACTCTTTCAAAAAAGTCTTGAGATTTCCGGTTTGCTCCAAGAGTCGAAGGGCATCCCTGTACACAGTTTAGTGGCATGTCAAGGTGTTTATTCACTAGAAAAAAAAAACAACCCAAATCATGAATTAAAAGGGATTGAAATTTTAGACAAGGAACTGCATCTTTGACATTGTGAAATGAATGGTTGCTATCCTAAAAAAAACAACTGAAACACATCAACTCTATCAAAATTATAACTCTAGAAATCCAAGTTGCGTTGGTTTGAAATAGTATAATGATTCAAAAGGTTGAAGAACGAGTCCCAAAATTCTTCATGACAATTGAGAGTTCTAAACCAACTACAGTAGAAAGGAGGAAGCGCTCAGAAAGTGGAGCTTGACACTCCTGGCACATCATTTATTGTAACCACATAACTGGGACATAACTAACGACACTTATCAAATTTAAATGCCAAGCAATGACGGATACATGCCTGCGTAAAGTGACCAGATTCTCCACATATTTTACAGATCATTTCTTCTTCTTTCCTCTTCTTCCAATTCCGCTCCGTGGCTTTCGATTTAGCTTCCCAGAATTTAGCCTCCCTACTGGTGAAGTCAGTTGGGACAGCATTAGGGTCGCGCAATCCCTCTTCCTCGTCAGACTCCGCAGAGGGCCGTTTATTTATCTTTGCCTTATCTTGTGTACTATTCACAACAGATCTTGGAGGCCCAGTATATTCCTTGTAAATATCAGCAAAATCGTCATCAATCTCATCCGATCTCGTTGCCATCAAGAACCAAAGCTCACGTCGTTACACCACCTTATCACCACAAACCCCACCTTAAATCACCATCTACTTAATAACTGGAACCAAAAACATAAAGACAAGACAAGAAACAAAGAACATCGAATCCCAAAGCAAAACAGATAACATAACACCCACTGAGCAAAACGCTAAAATTATCGACCAACTGAAACCGAACAAAATGTTAAAGTGGTATGGAAAAGTGTATGAGTAAACGTTGTAGAGTTGTTACCTGACCGGCGACTACGGAATAGGAAGCGAGTGGCCAGAGAAAGCTAGGGCTTTTTTTTGCCTACACTCATAGTCTCCGCTGTCTTGGCTTTTACGATTTTCTATTTTATTTCACTTTCGACCCCTAGATTCTTGTGATTTGCAGATTGTTCCAGTTCACAGCGCAGAGTTTAGGGACCGGGCAGAACGTTACATGTAACCTATTTAATTATGATTTTATTTCTTATTGTATATCACCATCCGATGCAAATAGACGATCCTGATGAAGTTTTAAGGAATTATCACAAGATTAAAAAATAGATGCTCCTGATTACATCGTGTTGTACTATCGAAACATGTACTAAAACCCTCTTCTTCAGTGAATATCTACTCCCATTTTCTGTTGGCAAAAAGATTGCCTAAAAATAGAATTGTTTAACAAAATATAACTCACTGTCGTCGGGGTTGAGAACCTTACCAGACGTCCGCACATTATGTATCCAAGGATGGGCCCAATTATAGGAATGCATCTTTAAGTCATCCACTCTCAGACTAATCCCCGCTCGAGCTCGGTAGGTCCCTTGCGGGAGGCAAAGCTCTGACCTAAAATTTTAAACGGCTGCATATATGAGGACGGTTTGAATCCGTGACTTCACTTAAATCAGGAGAGCCCCTTACCAACTCACGCGCCCTGAAGTTAACCTTTCTTTTTCTCTCACTTTTCTTTTTTGATTTCTTTTATACAATACAATGTAATATCCATATTTATAGGAAGTATAATCGATAATAACGAACTGTCCACCAACTATAAGGATATCTTCATTAATTTGGCTTAGTTTTTTGACAAGTCAAATGCAAAACTAAGTTTACTTTCTAACATCCTCCCTTAAATTTAATTTAATTATTTCGAGCATATTCTTCAACTTGTAAAATAGTTCAGCTTTCAAGAGCTTCATGAAAATATTTGCAATTTGATCTTTAGATGCGTAATACTCAACTATAATTACTTTGTCTTTAACCAAATATCGTATATAGTGATGTTTAATGTGAATATGCTAGCTTCAACCATAGAATGCTGAATTCTTTATTAAAGCGATTGTTGACTTATTATCGCATTAGATTATTGTTAGATCATCTTGTTGGTGTTGTAATTCGTTAAGCATCATCTGTAACCAAATCGCTTGAGTAGCATAATTTGTTGTTTCTATATACTCTGCTTCTATAGTTGAAAGAGCAACTACTTGTTTATTTGAAGACCAAGAAAATGCTCCAAAACTAAGATGAAAGACATAACCTAAAGTGTTTTTTCTCATTTCAACGTCACCAGCACAATCATTATCTATATGGAGATGTTTGGCAAATAGCTAATAAGTTGTTTTTTAGTTTATTGACTAAAAGTTAACCTTTTAACCATCTTAAAAAGCTATTAATGTATTTGGTGAATGACTTATTGGTTAGCTTATTTAACCTCAATAAGTTGATTTCTAAAAGCTCCATAAGAGGATTTTTTTAAAACCAGCTAAAAATTAACAAATAAAAAATCAATTATACCCTCCTTTTTATAATTTTTAAATTATACTAATTATGCTATAGTGATATTATGGATAACAAACTAAAAATCATTCATGTATTCTACAGTGATAAATTTTTTTACAATGAGATACGTTTTTTAGTTACAAAACTTGGGACTTTTTTACTAATGAAATAACTTTTTTGTTATAAAATAAAAAAATATGTTATGGTGACAAAATGTTTAAGAATGTTCTATGTTTTTTAATAGAGTTAAAAACTTAAATTTTTGTAAAATTAAATATCTAATTATAGTCTTATAAATTCTTTTTTTTACATCATGCCCTCATAAGTCATTTTACACTTAAACAATTAATACTAAACAACTAATTTTACTA